>JBAMYA010029362.1:0-16087 GCA_037176975.1 Arrhamphus sclerolepis | reverse complement strand
ATTCGTTTCTTTCAACCGTCACTGATGCAGAGACTTGCCTGTTGTGCCTTAAACAATGATCCTTCAATAATGGAAAAGATGTTAATCTCTTTCAGAAGGCACAGCGTATTGGTTTGGAACAACCGTCCAACCAATACCTAAACCCTGGAGGGAGTGGCGACCCATCATCTCTGACAGAGAAATGTGGTCAGAAAAAAGCATCCCAGCTTCTGTCGGAAGACTTCATTTAAAAACTACTTAACTTGTTTACTTTCTTTGCCAGAAGTGCCCTGAGGGGACTGTTTTGTGAAATTGTGCTAAACTGATTTCAACTGAAATTGGAAAGGTGGGCATGTAGTGTAAACATACATCTGTACAACGTATCTTTCACACCATTTGGGGAAATCTAATTGAAGACAGTCAGCAGAAGAAATCATGACAGTGTTAAATAATGAAACACACAGACTACATGAAAAAAAAACTTTAGGTATTGAGACTAAACAGCTGCATAGCCTTAAGAAAACTACTCATTAGGGACTAATTGTTAGGCTGTTAGAGAAGACTGACGTAGATGTCCAACACTCCCTTCATCAACACAACAACAAAATCAAAAAATTAAAGAAAAAATAAAATAGAACATGGGGGGAAAAAAAAGAGTCTCTGGGTGGGAGGACCTCGTTACTGAAATCCTAGTTGCAGCTTCTTTGGTCTGAACTGAGTTTCAGCAGGGCTCCAACATAATTTAAGGACATTTGTATTCGCACTTTCTTTTACACTTTTTACTCTTCTTCTGTATACGCAAAAAAATAAACTGTACTGGTAGAAAACCAGAACAGCCTTATATGTAAGAACTTCACAATAGGATTACTGGTGCAAAACTGGTTCAAGCACATCAGTATCAGCGTGTAATAAGCCACAACATCTGGACTCACCTTGATGTCTCAGCGGCTGACTCATGACCACAGGTGAGCGTGTGTGCAGGGTCTGGACTCCTGGTCTGGTCCCAGCCTGCAGGACAGATGCCATCAACATGAGAGGCTGAAGTTTACAGTGCTGATCAACAGGACAACCTTCATCTGACCAAATGACACATGGATGTTCACCTGCGCCTTCTCAGCATCGCTCAGTGAGGACTGCTCAAGTGTCAACATCTTTACATCTGAGGTCATCCTGATTGTATTTCACATTTATTTTATTATTTTAAATTTCTTCAGTGGCTGATAATTTTTGATATTTATATTTTGTGTCTGTTACAATCACTCTTGGTGAGAAACGTAACTGTGACACCTCTAAGAACCGCAGTTGTCCATACCAGAGCTGTCGCGTTTACGATGGGCGTATTCAGCCGGACGGTGCTGCCCGCCGGGGCGACAGGCAGTCTGGGCCTGATGGTGGTGGTGACAGAGCTGGGGGCGGCTGGGGGGGGTGCAGAGGTGGTTGGTGAGGCAGTTGTCAGAGACTGCTGGTTGTTGAGCAAAGTCTGACGCAAGGCGGGGAGACTTTTCTGTGGAGACACAGATTTTTATTTGCAGGCATGTGTAGGTGTCCAAAATGTCAACGTATTAACAGAAGCAATAGCAGTTACACTGTAGCTGTCTACTGTGAAGATACCTTGAGGAAGGGGATGAGGTAGGGCTGTGGAGAAGACTTCAGCTCAGCCTGCAGCCGAGAGGTGAACTCCTCAGGCTCAATCTTAGCATCCTGAACACACAAACAGAAACATATGCAGGCCTTAAGACATAAAATTACCAGGAGATGAGAACACAAAGGCAAGAACAAGCAAATATGTGAAGACAGGGCTAGAGGGAGCAAAAGAGCATCTTACAAGAAGGTCCTGCACCAGGGCCTTCACATTCTTGGAGGTCTCTGGGGAAGGGGAATTGTGTGAGGCCAGCTTGATGAGTGTGGCAAGGAAGTTCTTGCATTTCTTCACATTTTCTTGCATCTCCTGATGGGAAAAACAAGCATGAATAATCTGCAGCCATCAGAGCGCCTCTCGTTTGCCTGCTGTTAGTGGTCAAAAACAACTTAGGACCAACCTGTGACACCACATTGACTCTGGTGATGGGTGAGGCAGTGGGAGGGGGTGTGGGGGTCGTCAGGGGGGTGGATGGCACGCTGACAGGCTTGGCTGCAGGGGTGTTCCCTGCCGTTATCACCGCTGTGGTCTTCTGAGGTGCTGCCATCTTCATGGACACCGCTGCAGTGCCAGGAGCCACTGTGAGTGCCTTTAACAGAGGGATGAACATCGTTAGAATATTTAATCTTCTACAGTAGCATCAGGGTTAGTGTCTGGTGACTGTGAGACTCTTCATCACATTTCCAGTTCCTTTCAGATGGTACGTCCGTTCCTGTTTCACCAAAAAAAGATTAAGTGGTGGTCGAACACAAAATTATTGCTACACGGTAGATGATTCTTCTCTCAGACTTGAGTGATATGGAGACACTGACCTGACGTATACCTGACCCGTACCTGACGTATAACTGATGTATACCTGACGTATACCTGACCCGTACCTGACGTATAACTGATGTATACCTGACGTATACCTGACCCGCACCTGACGTATAACTGACCCGTACCTGACGTATACCTGACCCGCACCTGACGTATACCTGACGTATAACTGATGTATAACTGATGTATACCTGACGTATACCTGACGTATAACTGATGTATAACTGATGTATACCTGACGTATACCTGACGTATACCTGACGTATACCTGACGTATAACTGATGTATACCTGACGTATAACTGATGTATACCTGACGTATAACTGATGTATACCTGACGTATAACTGACCCGTACCTGACGTATAACTGACCCGTACCTGACGTATAACTGACCCATACCTGACGTATACCTGACGTATAACTGATTTTAATGGACTCGCAATAACAAGTATAACTTTTATCAGAAGGAGCCAAAACTGATCTCCATCTTCCTCTGTGGAAACAGTTTGTCATCTCTGTATCTTCTGAGTCACAGATGTGGACTCAAGTCACATGACTTGGACTTGAGTGAGACTCGAGTCATTACTATAGTGATAAAAATGCAAAAAGACTTCCAACTCGCCTTGGACTCATACCAGTGACTTGTGACTTGACTTGGATTTGAACATATTGATTTGAAAATACTTGATATTCCACCTAAAAGCCGAGGACTGAGAGGTGTTATTTAAAGTGCGCCCACTGCCATTCATGCCCTGGTGAATCATGGTCATGCTCTGACTTTACAGACAGCTCATGTTGTCACAGACACGATACATAAATAACATTGAATTAAACTGAATGTGGGCATGAGCTGTCAACACGGGCCATCAAAATACACCAGAATCAGATTTTGGTCTCTCAAACAAAAACAGTGCTTCACAAATACGACAAAAAAAGCTACAAAGCAGCTCACAAGAACTAATCATTCAAAACATGTAGGTGCAAGACCACAGATGGTGGTCAGGTGATTCTCCTGTGCTGTATTCTTTAAGATTTAACATATAATTGCACCGTTGTTAAAAGCATCAGGACTTGAAATAGACTAGAAATATGAAGTTTCTGACTTGGGACTTGACTGAACACTCAACTGTCTCGACTCAAGCCCTGTGACTCAAGCCTCGTGACTTGAGCCACTTGACTCGTGCCTTCTCTTGAGCCTTGATTGTCTCGACTCCTGACTTGACTCAAGACTTGATTGAAGACTTGACATTCTCGACTCATGACTTGACGAGCGACTTGACTTGGGACTTGAGGATAAAGACTTGAGAGTTACTTGAGACCTGCTAATCAATGACTTGGTCCCACCTCGGGTGTGAATGTCAGCACGACACAAAATCTTGGTGTTGATTGTGGGTCATTCGTGACACCCCAAAACGAGTCAGGCAGACTTGTTTCCATGGTTATTGGAGGTAAGCTACAAAAGAGATGTGTGTGTGTGTGCGTGTGTGTGGAGGGGGGGCTCATTTCAACCACACAGAAGAATGAACCTAAAACTCCTCACCTGTCAGGCCTGAATAAAGAAAGCAAGTCCAGTATCCATCGACTCAAACTTGTGACATCACGACACAAAACAAGTCCTTTCTTGTTTGTTTTTTTTGTTAAAGCAGCTGATGATTGGGGATCAGCTCAGTGTGGTCACGTATGTGATCATATGTTGCACTCTAAAACGAGACATCAGTGGCCATCAACATTCTCTATTTGAGGTGGCAACAATGATGGATTTGGAGATCAGGCTGGTGAAAATCTAGAATCAAACTTTGAGGGACTCCAGTTTAATTTTGTAACAAGAAGGAAGAAATCCAAATTTCTTGTTGAAAAGAACAGCAGCGTTAACCTCTCTACACTTAAATATTCATATTTAGTGTGTTGTGACCTGCTTTAGTGATTTTCTGAAGTGAACACTTTGAACAGTTTGATCAGGAGGCACACCTGGACAGTAGTGGTGGAGGGGGGCTGGACCATTCTGGGCTGAGTGGGGGATGCCAGGCGAACAGTCTGAGGGGGGCCAGGTGCCTGCACACAAGACAAAGGGAAATGTTTACACTCAGAAAAAAACTTTTATTTTTTTGTGCACTCATGAACCTGGATCAGACTTCAGGAAAAAAATGTGTGACTCGCTTTAGTGTTTCTGGACTTTATGCAAGTTACTGGCTTTGAATGTGATGAAGTTCCTGATAAAAGGTAGTGGTCAGTCACCACCTTCACTCTTAGTACAGCTTTCCTTCATGTGCTAAATACTGAACTGAAACCTGAAGATAACAGGTTCTGCGACTGACCCATCTGTCCTCAGCTAATTAACACATTCATCTCGAGGCTGGAAACTGGAAGGAAACACTTTCAACGCCTTTCACAATAAGAACTTTTAAAACCTTCCCTCCTTCTCATCAGCCTATCTGAATCCAGCAGACATCCTGGACACAGTACTGTGACAAACGGCAACAGGACTCGCCTTGGTACCAGACTCACCGTGGTGGCAGTGCTGACCCGGATTGTGGTGGTGGCAGCTGTTGGTGTGGCGGGTCTCTGGGTAACCCCTGCTTGGGCCTGCTGCGTCTTGGCTTGAGCCTGGGCCAGAAACTGCTGCGGGACCATGACCAGCTGACCTGTCTCTGTCCTGACCAGAACCATTCCTGCAGAGAAAAAGAGAGGCGTATAATCAGTGACCTTACTCTAATGAGGTTTGTTTGATTACATCTTTTTGGCGACATCTATGATCATTTCAGCAACTCTGCTCTAAATGATGCCAGAAACAGGGTTTCAGACTTTCTTTGTGTGTGACATTGGCAGCATGACATTAGTGATATTGCTGAAAACTGTGATGATGATGATCATGATCATGATATGGCTTATCTCAAATAAATATATAGATCAATAAATGGTGTTACTGTCTATCAGCTTCATTGCCAATGCTGACCCAGCATAGTATTACAGCTCCTCCTTCAACAAAATTGGGCCGATGAAGCTTCCTGTAAAACTAGCAGACCTGAGAATACCAGAACCCACCCGAAGAGGACCTGGTGAACAATATCACTGTCTATGGGGCAGCTGGCCTTCGAAAGGAGCTGGGTCTTACTAAGGTTTCTTCCCAAAGAAAAGTTTTTCCTTGCGACCGTTTCACATTTTAGGGTATCAGCTTGCCAAGAACACAAAGGGCAACAAAGACCGCACTTCATCAGAGCGATGGAGAAGGACAAGCTTAGATACCAGCCCCTCTTCCAGGCCCACAGAGAATTTGTTAAAAGCATCCTCACCAGCTGCATCAGTGTGGTATGACAACATCACTCTGGCTGAGAGGATGGCTACAACGGGTCATCAAAGGTGCAGAAAATGTCACTGGCTCTGGCCTTCCCACCATGGACACTACATCCATCCAGCCACCCACCACTGCAGGCAGAAGGCCCAGAGCATCATCACAGACAAAAACTACCCAGTTCATGCTCTGTTTCAGTGGGTAGACTCAGACTACAACCTAAAGGTGTGCCCACCCCATCCAGGTAGTTCCTCTTGGCTGATCTGAGTACCTGTCCTAAAACAGGAATGTTTTTTTTCGCCCCACAAAGGTTCCTGTGTTGTGTTAGTGGAGACGCGTCAACGATCTAGCAGCTGGAAGACCAGCTAAAACCCCTGCTGGTGGAAACGCACCTTAAGACAGCGCAGGCATCAGCACCCACAGAGCCCACCTTTACAAGAGCCAGGCTAGTGGCATAGGACATAAAGGAAGGAAGGGCCTACCCATATTACACCACAGTTAAAATGCAAATTAGGATAACAATTTATCTCATCTTAAATAATGTGCATTTATGGGCAACTTTGAACTGTTTACACTGCACAACCTCAATGAGTTGCCCCCAGGACCTACATCAGTGTACAATTTCAGTAACTGATTGTATTTGTTGTTGTTTTTTTTGTGTGTGTGTGTTTTTTTTATTATTTATGTTTTTTTAATGCCCACTTTTTATCCTTCTGGAATTATGTTAAATCTTGCTTGGGGAAACGCACAAGAATCCCAGTGTAACAGAACTGTAGTGTTCCTGTGCAAATGGCAAAATAAATTCTATTCCATTCCTCTGGACACATCTTTAGTTAAGCTGCTAAACGCGTAGACTGCTGGAAGATCACCCATGATGCACTGGGCCCTTACATCATTTTGCTCTTTACTCTCCATGTATGTATATGCCATTGTTGCTGACACCGACTTTGTGTTTCTCTTTTTTCTTTGTTTCATATCCATTGTCTTATAATCCTTAACATCTTTGAAAAATCAAATGTATTATTTCTATGCTCCCAGAGTTGGGAATACCGGCACCCACCTGAAACTGGACTGGTGTCTCCAGAGATAACAGTGAGCACACGACCCCTCAAGGCTGCTGATTCCCAAACTCTTTACATCATTCACACATGACTGTACCATGTACACAGGACAATACATAAAATATGCTGATGATTACCTTTTTTGGCTTAATAGGAAAAATGGTGAATGCAAAAAGAAAAAAAAAAAAAAGTACTTTTTGTTTAATATTTGCATGGGGCTATAGAGGAGTGAAGACACCTCATTTTCCTGTTTTGTTGCAGGATAAAGTAGGGTGATATGACCTTAAAACAACACTATGATTAATTGAAAAAGTTACCTCAATTACAACCGATTAGCAATTATTTTTGATATGGTATTATGTTTGCCCTCATAGACCACTGACAATTTTTGCACATACAAAACAGCCTTATGGTTTCCTAAAAGCTCGATTAAAGTTCTAAATAAGTGCTGGATCTTTAACTGCAGTCTCGATTATTTCCATTAACTGTAAATGAGCAGTAAACTGTGAGAAATGCAGAAACTCTTCTCACAGTTCAAAACTGAGGACGATTTCTGTTCAAATCCCACAAAGAACACAGTCAAACATGATGAGCAGGAAAAACAAAATATGGAATATTCATCAGAAAATGTGACTGAAATAATGAAATCATTAAGGTAGCTCTAAGCTAATATGGCTAACAACAAATGTTCACTCTCATCCCAGATCATCAGTAGGTGTTCAGGTTGGACTGAAAATGCAGCTGAAACCAATCATGATGTCAGAGGCTCTGCTGTGCATCAGACATGTTTGAAAATTAGGTTTAACAAATGTTTTCCTGCTCCAAAGGTTCCTCCAGGATCCTCTTAGACCCACAATGTTCTGTCTTCAGCAGCACCAAACCAAACGTTGACTCATCTTCTCTGATGTAAACAAAGAAGCTAAAAGTGGTTTGGACTGGCTGATTATTGCTGACTGTTGTGTTCGTCTACATCTGAATAAGCTGTTCTTTAGTCTGAACTGTTTAGGTGGCGAAAAACTCAAAACTTACTATCAGAGAAACTGGAATAATTTTTTAATCAATTATTTGATTGACAACTGTTAATACAGTTATGTTGATCAGCTGGTGTTCCTGCATGATTTTCACAAGAACCAGTTGATGGATACATCCTAACATGCACATGCTTTTGATAACTGATCAATGCTAAATGAAGTTTCCCTTATATGGTGCCTTTTTTCCATGCTTTAAGAAGCATTTTACATTGTTTTTCTCATTTACTTATTATGCAAGCACACTCCAACGAGCTGCACTTTGTTACACTTATAAACCAATGAGCACATGGTGGGATTAATTAACACTTTAAATCTTTCTTGCCACTGATGGTGTTGCCATTTGCTCAGGAGTTAAGTTCTGGGTTTCTACAGCGCCTAGAGATGACTTGTGGTAAATAGGTGCTACATAAATGAAGTGAATTGAATTGAATCAACTCAAGGATCAACTCAACAACACCTGGCTCCAAACCTTGTACAAGTTGCGGCAGAGAAAATGTTTTATACCATCTTAAGTCAAGAACATGTCAGATGAATCTGAAACCTGAGAAACAGACTTGCAGATTTGACCGGACAGGTAACCCATAAGTGTGACCCCACTGTCCGTTTACTCACCTGGAGGTATGGTGAAGCCTGGGGGAAGCTGGATGGTTGTCTGCTGCTGGGGCCTGACGGCCAGTGCAGGCTGAGGGGTGGCCGCCCTGGTCATCGCAGCCACCAACCCAGGTCTCTGATGCTGGATGGAGGTGGCCCCGCTGACAGAAGGACCTGGTTGTCTCACCACAGCAACAGCAGGCTGAGTTACCCCATTTACGATGGGTTTAGTCACCGTGGGCGATGTGCTGGTGCCAGCCTGGGTCTGGGCAATCGGGGATGGGGCTGCAGCTGGAGGGGGGGTAGTTGTCAAGATGACAGAGTTGCCAGAGACCGGCTGGGTGGGCACCAGCATCTTGGTGTGCATCAGTGGATTGCTGTGGTTCATGACCTGAGACGTAGACACAGATGGGGAGGGAGCACCCTTGGGGTCCACTCCGTTCTGGGCAACACCAGTCACTGGACTGGGCTGCCGTTGAAGGGCCACAGCGGTTGAGCCCACCGGGGACTGAGGAACAGGGAAGCTGGGCTGTGAAGCCGTGGAGGCAATGATCGCGGAGCCAGCCCCGGCGGGTGGAGGAACACCAGGTGAGTTCACCAACTTTACAGCACCGGTGCTGCCGTTCAAACTGTGCAGCCCAGGAGAGGAGGTCCCAATCGGCTCCGCCGCGGGGACCACGGTGGCGCTGGGAGCTGCGCTCGGACCCAGGACGGCAGCCCGGTGGAAGCTAGCAGCAGCGCCGGACTGAGTGGCCAAAGTTACGGGTCCCGATCCGGACGAAGCCGTTTGGGTAGGCGCTCCCGCGGTCTGCAAACTGGCCCCGGGAGTTATCACGGCTCCGGTGGCCACAGCAGAGGTAGAGGAGGGGATAGGTTTACCGGAGAGCGGCTCGTTCGCGCCCGGCTCCAGGGTCGACCCTGCTCTCAGATGCCCTTGTTGCGGCTGCTCCGTGGACCCCACTTGATCGCGCACTTTCCCTGAGAACTGGCCGGCAGCGACCGTAGCTATGTCCTGTTTCCCGTCGGAATAAGACGCAGTAGGAGTCTTTCTGTCGCCAAGTTGGGACTCCAGAGAGCCGACGAGGTCGCTGACCGCCTTCTCGTCCACCTCGTTGAAGAGCATGTCCTCCAGTGGGTCGGAGGCTCCCGCCATCTTTGATGTTAGACCGTTGTGCAAATCGTTTTTTAGAATTTACGCATGCGCGCAGTATCAGACCCGCGCTGTAACGTAGAAGTAAAATGAATAGATTTTCTATCAGAGCTACGTTGTTTACGTGAAGGTGAGTCAGCAGGTAAAACCTAAATCAGATTTTTTTTTTAAATGTTTTCCACGACACGTTCCAACTCAGTGAGAGATGTTTTAAGTTTCAAAACCAGTACCAAAACGAAAAAGAAATTTAGAAGAGTAAACAAACATAAAAATAATGTTCAAGAGCTAAATAAACGGTGTTGACTGAGAGTTTGTTCAACTTTTTTAGTCTTAAAAGAAACAGCAGGAGAGCAACAATTGTGAATTGTAAAATTGTCAGTCAGGAAATATATGCTGATATGACTTGAATTGTTATGTATTTTGTAGCATGAGAATAAATTACAGCTTTTTACATTTAAAAAAATTACATTTTTATATATTTTTTAAAACAACTGAGCATTAAACCACAGGAATAAAAGTGAGTCTAAAAAGACCCCGTAAAAGCAGGTTTATATGGGGATTTATGTGAAACATTACACTGTGATAAGATAAAGCCTTTAATAATCCCACTGGGGACAATTTTTCTTGTGACAGCAGCAGGAGCACTGACATAAAAACAAGAAAGATATATATATATATATATATATGTGTGTGGGTGTGTGTGCATGTGTGTGTGTAGGGGGATCCTCCTGCCTGGTGTGGTACATACGGATGTAATGGATATAAAATCTAACTATAGAGACCAAAACCAATGTTTTGTTTGTACCAGGGTGTAAATACATTTAATACATTTAATTCTTCTGCAAAGTTGATTTTTCTAACACTGGAGTCAGTGGGGAATTGTTTCATTTTGGAGCCAGCACATAGTGGTCAGTGGAGGAACTGCAACAAAATGTACTTCTGGATGAGCTTCAACCAGGAAGTGGGATGGTCATTGTTTTATGGTGACAGAGGTGGTCTGGGCAGGAGGAGGGGCTATAGTTTGGAATTGGGGTTTGCTCTGGGCTCCCATGGGTGAGAAGGGAGCAGGAATACAGTCAAGTCTGTTAAAGATCATATTCAGTTCAGTGTCATAGCCCAAGTTAGGTACAGCCCATTGTCCCACCATAACTGAGCCCTGGGTACCAAACCTATCCCCTCTTAGGCCCAAATGTTTAATCTTTTGGGGATGCTTCCTCACACCTACGATCTGGTTGCTCAAAGCTGCAGCCCAGAAATACCCTAAAAGGAAGAACTGCAACAAAAAAAACACAATACTGGATCACATGACTGAGAGAGTTTAGGTTGATATGATTCTACTTGTTTTTCTTTCTTGTTCTTGTTTTATTTTTTAAACTGTCAGATTAGTCTGAACCTTCAGGACTGACTGTGTAACTCTAGAATTTCACAGAGGAGCTACGGCAGGACTGTTGAGTAACTTCAGCTTAGTGATGCTCATAAACTTGTCTGCCAGATAAACATCTACTTGAGATAAGATATATGACAATAAACAACTCAATGTCTATATGTCCATATCAGTAAAATCTTAATCATAACAACATGCAGATTTCAATCATCTATCAATCTATCACGTTCATTTATAAAGCACTTGAAAAAAACAACAACAGCAATTTACACAACAGATTTCTGTTGCGTTTGTTTTTTAATATAAATTAATTTCATATTTTTCATTGTTGTGCAAGTTTCATTGTATCTTGTTGTGCAATGACAATAAAAGCTTCTCTTAATTAGATATAATCTGTGCTGTTTATTTTAAACTCTGTATTCCAGAGTCCTAGTTACTGACTCTTCCTTCCCTCTTCAGCTATTTTGACGTGATCAATAAAACCAGTCAATTATTAAATCAAACGTTTTTCTTTGCTGTAAGGCTTTTGTCAAAATGTGAATGCTTCTGTTTCTGTTCAACACCAGAGACCAGTTAAGACCAGTTAAGGTGCTCAGAGCTTAGAGGAGTCTAGCCGAAGAATTTTAAATTCAGTGCTGAATGGAACGGGAGAATCATGATGTGAAACAAAAATTGGAGAAATATGATCTCTCTTTCTAACTGTAATGAAAACTTCCACTGTAGCATTTTAGATCACCATCTTTTTAGAGAAATGTTTGAGGCAGTCTGATAATGAAGAATTGAAGTAGTCGAATCTTGAAGTATCAGATGCAGTGTTGTGCTGCAATAATGCAATACCAGTTTGTCTGTATCATTCTGTGACAGGTTATTCCTGATTTGGCGAATATAACAAAGGGGATGGCAATCCTAGTAATGTGTTTTGTGTGTGAAGTAAAGGGGTCTTCCATATGAAACATTTCTTAACATAAGATTAAATTCAACAGAATTAGTTTTATTTAGGTAACATTCCATTAACATTTACAGTGTGGAGTTCTCTTACATTTGTTTATGAACTGGCCATCTGTGCAGGTGTGACCCCTCTACCTGATAACATCTGGGACAGGCTCCTCCCCCTTCTGACTCTACACAGAATGAAGCAGCTACAGAAGATGGAAGGCTGGTTGAATCATTATATTTGAGTACATAACTCAGTAACATATATTTTGTGAAAATGCATAAGATGCTAATTCAGCTTGTACCTCGTTAATCAAATAAATTCGGATGAAAGGTTTTGCTAGTTTAAATGTAATTTATTTTATTTATATTATTCTTTGCCCCTCTGAGTTATATAAATTGTTAACTTCGTGATACTTTTGTTTTCTACGCCTGCTTCTCACGAAAGCCTCCTGACCTGCTACCTTCTCAACTGAAAGTGCGGACTCTTCCTATTCTATTGGACACAGATCTACAGTTTATGGCGCGACGAAATCGCGCGATGTCATGAAATCCCGTTGGCCCCCGCGCGTAGAGATCTTCGATGGAGGAGGTGGCGGCCATGTTGTAGCAGCGTCGTCGGAGGGAACCAGACCGGACACACGCCACAGAGTTGGTTCTGCCTGCTGCACGGTTCGACGGGACGTCAGTCTCTCTTCTTTATTACGAGTGTCGACCTGCAGGAGCCACCATGAGCGGCGGCACACCCTATCTAGGCAGCAAGATTAGTCTGATCTCCAAGGCCGAGATCCGCTATGAAGGGATCCTGTACACCATCGATACCGAGAACTCCACAGTGGCGCTGGCCAAGGGTGAGTTCGTGGTGGGGCCAGGTCTGGGCCTGCGCCTGGGGCCGAGGCTGGGACTTGAGTTTGGGCTTCGCTTGGACGGCGGTAATTGTTTAAAGTGTGAGCAGCTTGTTTGTCTGATATTCCGACGGCGGTGAGGCTAACGTATCGCAGCGGGAGCTCTGACGTGGGACAGGTGGACGTTAGCTCTGGAGCTGATACCGTCTGGGTTTGTAACATGAGTCCGATGACCGGTCAGCCTTAGCGGGCGGTGTTGATGCAAATTGAAAACAGTTTCCAACCATCCTGCTCGTAGGCGTGTGACGTCACCGCGCGCGCACTCAACGGTTCAGCAACAACAACAGATTATGACCGCAAATGAGAGAAACAGCCGTGCGGCTCCGTCCTTGTAGTGAGCAGCCAGGTGGAGAAATCCTCACCTGAACTGTGCTGCAATCTGACGGCTTATACAACTGCACATATTGTTAGGTAAAGTAGAGATACCCCAGCTTATGGTTTTATTAAAGGTCTCTCCTGACGGATTTTATTTCTGACTTAAGTCGGCTGTAGTAACGTCTGAACCTGTTCAAGAAAGCAGAGGCAGCAGGGTGTGAGCTCCAGCTTCATAACTTTGGTCATGCTTAGCAGGCTGGCGCTGTTTGAAGTGCTGGATTAAGGTTGTGGTTCCTCCACAGGTTATTTTTACTTTACACATTATGCATATTGTTGTCTTTTAATATTCTGTCCTCCAAAAAAAAATGCCACTAAGTGTACGTTTTGTGGTGATTGTATCATAATTATATGATTACTGACTGGGAAAATTCTTTAATGTCTGTATTAACCCTCCACAAATAAAACAGAATAAAAGGAACAAATAAAGCCATGCATTTTCTGCCCAGAAAGAAGATTTCATTATTGGTATTGGTACTCATGTTACAGATATTTGTCAGTCACCTAGGAATTGAGCAATCATCTTCACCAGCTGATTGATTGGTGCAACTCCGTGTAAAAACCTTAATCTGTCTGGAGATGTTTAGTGATGCTGACCTCATCAGTCTGTTAGTTTTACACTCAGTCATTCACATGCATCAAATGTACACAAATGTTCTCTGCAGCTTTAGCTGGAAATATTCAGCATGCTGATATAGAGACTCAGTGTAACCCTGAGAACACATCAGCTGTGACAAACGTAAGATTTCCCTTTTTTTTTCTTTTAAAGATAAAGGCAACTTGAGGAATAGCTGTGTAAAGGCATGGATGGGTAGCATGCTGTGATTTCAGCTGTATTTGCTTGTTAAGTCGCTTCTGTGTTTACTCATTGTGTAGCCTCTGTCCACAGGCAGTACACTGAGCATGTTTGGGGCATTTTCTGCTGCCGATGGCTACTTTTTTTCTGGACAGAAAAATGTTTATGTGAAAAGCTGTTGTGAAAGTTTTTTTGTTCTGTATAAAATACTTGACCTTGTTTATATTTGACTTTTCTCTGACAGACTTGCAATAAATCTGATAATGCACCAACAAAGGTTGCCTTAGAAAACATTTAATTCTGATTTTGACCACATGACTGTGTCCTGCTTGTCAGTGCGCTCCTTCGGTACAGAGGACCGGCCGACAGACAGGCCCATCCCGCCTCGAGATGATACCTTCGAGTACATCATCTTCAGAGGCAGTGACATCAAGGATCTGACTGTGTGTGAGCCTCCCAAACCAACATGCTCTCTGCCCCAGGACCCTGCCATTGTCCAGGTATGTTAAGGAAGGTTGTATCAGAAGATGTACTTGAAATACTTCATTGTGTCATTAGTGAAGCTCAGTTTTTCTCTGCTAGAGGAGAGGGCTTGTTTATTCTAACCTGACCTGTCTCTCTTCTCTGTTCTTCAGTCGTCCATGAGCTCTAGCTCCTCATCGGCTGTTGGCTCTGCTCCAACTCCATTTCAGTCTGCTGGCTCCTATGGTCTTTTCAACAGAGCTCCAGTTCCTGCCTATAACCAGTTTAGCACCAGCCCACTGGTTTCCCCCCAGTTTGGACCCGTTGGTGTTGGTAAGTAGAAACCGTAGAACACATGAGATGTTGTGGTGGAATCTTGAAGATGGACTGGAACCAGAGGTTCTGCTCAGCATGATATCCAAGGGTGCAGGGTCTCTCTGTGGCGCTGTACCACGTACATCATGCCACAGAAACTGAGGAGGGCTCGCTTCATGGCACGTCAGTGTAATCTGCAACAGCCGAGGCGTCCAGTCTCCTCTACATGTTCGCTGGTCTGTGAAGTCACTGGAGCCGTGCTGATAGCTCAGATACAGTAACACAGGAACAGAGTTTAACTTTAGATTATGTGAATTTATATTAAATCTGATTTTCTGAAACGACACTGATGGAGATGGACACCAGTCGACACCAACACAAACAGTTGAAAGAATTGTGGTGTTAATGTGTTTCTTTTAGTGACAGCAGCCAATAAAACAACTGAACAATTATTTGAACTGTGTATTGTCCTAAACATGGAAACATTTCTTTTTATGAGAATTATCCATAAAATGTGCAGCTTTTGACCAGACATTTGCTGCATGTCTGGGACAGCACTTGGACTCTGTATGTATACCTAGGTCAGGAGAACTTAATGTATGTTTTTGAGGTGGTTTACTTGACATATTCTCTGACATGAGCTCTTTGCTTGTCAGAGTGTGCACATTCTGTATGCACATTCGTGTACTCAGAACCAAGGCATTCATGAGAAGAGCTTCTTCTCAGCCACTGCAGACTTGTTCATGAGTTTCAGACTCATTCAGTCCAGAAACCGAGCTTACAGTGTGCAGGAATGTTAGTGTAGGTAGAGCACCTGAGCTGGTAAAGGACAAGTCATTGTAGTCACGTCTTTGTGCACGAACCCAGTGGGACTATGCAGATGTGTATGTGGTTCTATTCATAGTAGCTTTTGGGTCAGCTGCATCAAAGCTTTCCATATTTGGTTATGTAATCAGTCTTAAGTACATTGTCAAAGTGAGGATATGCAGATTCTCAGAACAAACACCCATGTTGTCCTCTGCTCCTCATTGTCATTTTCTGGTGAAGACAATCTTCATTTTCTGAAAGGAAACTTGATCCAGCTTCATATGTAGTCAACAGGCTCAGTCCATTTGTTTTTGGGCAGATTGAACAAATTTTGAACTACATAAAATGGATGGTAGCAAGTATGGGTGGTAAGACCTCAAATCAATGCCACAATTAATTGAAGTTTTTACCTAGATTGCTATTGGGTGGTTATTTATTTATACCATACCCCACACAGCACTTACGGGACTGAGGAAATATTCTAATATTTTGAGATAGGATATTTGAGTTTTCTTAAGCTGTAGGCCATAATCAGCGATATTGAAACAATAAA
>JBAMYA010029331.1:0-16092 GCA_037176975.1 Arrhamphus sclerolepis | reverse complement strand
ATGGATATTATTTTTATTTTATCTTTCATGGTCGAGAGCTTGCCATATTACACTGTATCGTGTTTTTGTTTTCTTGTTTGTTTTTTAAATGCTCTCACTTTTACTAAACCTTAACGGGTGCGGCGCCTAATTCTTTGACCACAATGTAATATAAGTGTAGTATATATGAAGAGTATGTATAAAATACCATGATGTCCTGTTCTCATTTATTGACCTTTGTTGTGATATATGTTAGTCATTTTTCTCCTTTTTGTGTTTTGAATTTGTTAATTAGAAATTGATTTTGATATTTGAATGTCTTTTAGTTGGCCAGAGACCTCCTTCACCCTTTAACTGACCATGAGCGAAGACAACATAAAAAGAAACGTCTCGTTCAGAATCCCAACTCTTACTTTATGGACGTGAAGTGCCCAGGTACATTCTGTTAAGGGACATTGGCTTTAATGTTATCGCTGACCCCATAGCAGCATATTATTAGTATATGCGGGCTGCTTATTTAGTTGCACCCTGGCTGACGTGGGAAAAATATCTGAAATGATTTTATACCAATACACCCAGACCAACTGTTTATGTTTGATAACTTTCTTTATAGGATGCTATAAAATCACCACCGTGTTCAGTCACGCACAGACAGTGGTACTCTGTGTGGGATGCTCAACAGTGTTATGCCAGCCAAAAGGAGGCAAGGCCAGACTAACAGAGGGTAAAACTAGAGGTTTTATTATTACTTGTTTTAGTGCCCATTCTCATTTTGTGTAAAAGTCTAACTTTCATTTGTCATTTACAGGTTGCTCCTTCAGGAGGAAGCAACATTAAAAAGGAATTCCTTTCTTCATCTGCAATCAAGTTAATTTGACGTGCTGATCATTTGTCATTATACAGCTGTTCAACTTTAATACAAAAAAAAAAAAATCATAAACTAGAAATAATCTGAAATGTAAGTAAATAAAATCACGTTATTACAAAAATTTAAACATGATTCTTTATTGAGAAGTAACCCAAACTTTTTCATGACATTACCTTCACAGAACGCATGTCATCCTTTCAGCTTTTACCTAAAAAGAACATCTGTGCCAGTAATTTGAGAAATACAAAGAAAAGACAAGACATGGATCTTAAAGAACACGGGATGATAACAAAAATACAGTTTTGATCATTCTTGGAACAAAATAAAAATAACTGGCATTGCAACCACTTTAAAGCATAATGCCTTAATGGTTATGAAATAGAGACTTTAAAGGCATGGGTCAAACCTTCTCCATTTCTAAACAAACAGATTCCAAAAACTGAACAAAAACCATACATGTAGTAAAAAGATTTGGTTCTCTATAATCACTGTGTCTGACATTGCACCCCTCTGGGGCCATCATCATCATCTTCCTCATAAACTTCCCTGCTGTGTTGTTTCTGATGTGACCGCGGTTCCAAATCACAGAGGTCCACCTCTTCCATGTCATCAGTGATCATCACATCCTCTCTGGGAGGAAGTAACCTTTCCAGCTGGAACATGAGATGTTCTGGGAGCCAGTGTTTTTCTGGGAACTCCACCTGAAGGAGAAATTTGATTTATTTCACATGCTCACAAACAGATTTACCTTCAGAGTTTTATCACTATGAAATGACTCGCCGTACCTGAAACTGAATAATAAGCTGCCCCCTTTCACAAGGATTTTTGTATATTGGCATGCCCTCATTCTGAATACATTTGATGTCATTGTGCTTGATAACTTCTCCTGTTTAAAAAAAGAAAGAAGGAGGTATTAGGAAATCTTAACCATCCACTGCAAAAGTACGAGTTAAACCAACTCTGTCAAACCAGCTGCGGCATTCACCGTACCTGGCTCTAAGTTAATGACGAGTGTCCTGTTGTCTAACGTTTGAATGGTCTTCTTGAAACCACACAGGGCCTCAACAAGTTTGATCTCCATCTTTACAATCAAGTTATCGTCTTCCCTATGGAAGACAGGGTGGTCCTTCTGATCCAGGACAATGATCACGTCTCCTGGCTCCAGTCCAGGTTCTTGGTCACCCTCTCCATGGAATGTAATTTTCTGACCATCTTTCATACCTGAAATACACCATTATTTTCAGTTTTGATTGTTTTGGAACTCACTGATTTACACTTTTGTTTGAACATACTTTTTTATACTTGGAGATGGGGGTGACTCACCTTTATCAATATGAACTTCAAGAATTTTCTTCTTGCGTTCTACTTTGTGCCCATTGCAGTTCTTGCAGCGGTCCTTGGAGCTAAATCTCTCACCCTGTCCCTGGCAGTCTGGACACATGCTTTGGATTTGCTGTATCATGCCTGGCCCAATCTGTTGCACTTTGACCTGTACTCCTCTTCCTTTGCAATTTGAGCACTTCTCCAAGGTACCCTTTTTGCCACCATAACCTGTGATTTAAAAACAGTCCAGTTTTCAACAATGTGGAGCACATGTCCATGTAAGTGTTACTGGGATCTACAGTCATCTTAGAAATCAAGTATACCCTCTTCAAAAATCTAGCAATCTTATTTGGGGACTTTTGAGTTGATCATAAGGAAACTGAAGAGCTTGACTAAACTCCTCTTAAGCTCTGGAACATGGCCAAGACCTCAACATAGAAACAAACTGTCAGCAGTTCCTTCAAATTCCAAGGGAAAATATAGAAGCATCTGTGGTCCAATTTTAGTTTTGATATAGAACTTGACTAATAAGTTTCAGTTACGAGCATGACAGCTTCAGCAGAAGGTCATTCCAGATGTTTCCATAGTTCAACTTCACATACAAAATTGTAATCTAACATGCAGAGTAGCTAAATGACTTTAGTTTAAATCTGCTGAAGTACTGCTTTCCATCTGTAGCATTCTTGGTTTTGTACATAGGAAATTTCTCTTTTGAAGAACAGCTGAATTTAACATTAAAATTTTTTTTTGTGACACTGGATTCAGTTGTATAAATTATTTTTGGAATATTATACTTGGCAAGTCCTCACAGCCTTGCATGCTTTTTAGTCGTTATGAATTACAAAAACTCGCCACATTTCTGCTAAGCTACTGACTTAAGGGTTTCACTTTATTTTTCACACCCATTTCCCTTTTTATCTTTAGTACTTACCTTCACATTTTTCACAAATGACATTCTTTTGAAGTCCAAGCTTCCTAGTTGATCCATTGTACATCTCCTCCAGTGTAACACCCAGTTGGTGGACAACATTCTTCCCTACAGGATAAAAAAAAAAAAAAAGCATACTTGCATAATGATGCACTTAAGCCACATTTATTAGAAATTGCATCAAAGTCAAGTTCTTATATTTTTTTGAAAGGATATTTCACCTCTTCTTTCTCTCTGCATTCGTCCTCCACCTCCAAAGAACATGTTGAATATGTCCATTGGAGAGCTTCCTCCCCCCACGCCCCCCTCTTTGATGGCCTGCTCACCACCCTGGTCATACAGGTCCCTCTTCTTTGGATCAGACAGCACTTCGTATGCTTGAGAAATGTGCTTAAACTGTTCAAACAAAAATGTGTCACTTTTAAACTAAAACTCTTCGCTGGTTGATATAGGGTTAAAGACAATTCAGTAATAAAATAAATATGTTAAAGGACTATTAAAGATGTTAATTTAACAACTCCTTTCATTTTGAAAGGTCGTGCAGTTGCAGTTCTATACTGAGCAGAGAACTCGATGATTCCAGAAAGTTCCTGGTCTCCGCTCAGAAAGGCTTGAATGACCAGCGTACTTTCAGGGGTCCGTTAATGGTTGTTATGACGGCGGAAGAAAAAAACAAACATAAATGTTGCTAACCTTCTCTCCTTCGGCTGGATTCTTGTCAGGGTGATATTTCAGAGCCAGTTTTCTGTATGCTTTTTTAATTTCTTCCGGTGAGGCTTTGGGGCTAACACCCAAGAGATCGTAGTAGCCGGTTTCGTGAACCATGGTGACAAAACCTTCAAATATTAAAGAAAATCAACACACACATACTTAGCATATCTGTTTTGATGTGATATTTTAGCCAAGAATTTAACGTCCTACCTCCACAGCCAGAAACATATCGAAGAATTAGCGTAACATATTACAACCCAGCATATTTTTTCAATTTTAGATTATGAGTCTTTATCCCCATAGAAAAACACAACAAAAAAACATTAACTGATTAAAAATCAGAAAGTTACCAAATGCGCTTTAACGCTGATAGCACGTGCAGTTAACGTTAAATACGAAAATTCGCTAACGTTCATGCAGAAACTGCTTAATTAACAACACGCCGAAACTATGTAAATGAAAAATTATTTTAAATTATATAAATTCATATTTACTGTTGAGTCCTTCTGCTCTTGGTCCTGCGTTTTCTTGAGTATCGACTGTTTTGAGACCGGCGGGGGGAGAAGAGCAGGGTCTTATAGCTGCTCAGAACTTTCTGGAGCTCCGAGGAGCGGAAGTGTCGTCGGCTGCATGTGTAACATCTAGAAAAGACCGCAGCTAAAAAGGCAAGAGGGGGGAAGGACGCGGTGGTGTCTGTCACATGACCCTCTCAGGTTTCTGGACATACACTTAAGGGTCGTATTACCTTCATTAAAAAAAGAGAAAAGGAAAAAAAAAATGGAGGAAGACAGTGGATACATGCTTTCAAGACATGTTACCTAAAACAGCTTATTGAAGAAATGTTACAAAATGTTGCGCTTGGAGAGGGAAGTTAGACCTTTTAGAATTATTTAGAACATGTTAAAAAATATCTCTATGCATAAGGGCATTATAGCCCAGTAGTAGACATACCAAGCATGGCATTATGACCCCTTACAAGTAATATCAGTAAACGGTCCTCATCTTCTTAAAGTGTAAGTGCAATGTTCTGCTAGGAAAACATGTATCCTGGCATTCACATGAATCCTATTTTGGCACTTGGCACCTGCTAAAATTTCTGAAGACCAGAGCCTCCTCCCAAAGCAGGTCAACAGTGGGCCCCTTTCATTTTTTTTAAGGAAATGCTCAAAGAATCTGAGATGCTGATTTGGTATTCAAACTCCACAGACAACAATCTGATGGGACCTGATGGCATCTGAGGGATGCAAGAAACCCCAGTCCATCTCCTACAGAGCCCCAAAGATGTATTGCTAACATCCCAGCACCAGACACTCCAGGACACTCTCAGCTGACCTTTACCCAAACCCTGACTACTCAGAGGTTTTTTGTGAGCACAAGGACTTTCTCAGACGGCAGTCGTGATGTCATGTTACATCTGTGTACATTAGGCAGTTATATCAAAGTAGCTTACACATTAATCTCTTGACTATGTATGACTCATTTACACTTGTAGGATGGAATAAATACTGCACATCAGTGATAATACATACATGAGATTTAAAATGTTACAAACTGTTGAAAATTGTTTTTTTTTTTTTTTAAGCACACAAAGTCAACTCTTATAAAAAGATGAGAAAGTGCAAAGTTTTGCATTGTTTCTTCTTACCTTTTTTAATATGGGAACGTATGTAAAATATTTTTCCATAAATACCTAAGCTGCTTTAGCAAGTTATCGATCCATTATCTATACCCGCTTATTCCTGTGCAGGGTCGCAGGGGTCTGCTGGAGCCTAATCGAGTTGTCTCGGGGCAAAAGGCTCAGGTACACCCTGGACAGGTTGCCAGACCATTGTAGGCTTAAGCAATGTACATATTCCTATATTGTATATTTCATTCGTAAAGTTCCAAACCCTATGAAGCCAGCGAATGACAGCTAGGTTACAACTCTTACTACAGAGCTATGCAATGAAAAATCAACAATTTATGAGACTTTATTGTGAAATTACACCATTTTGCGAAATGGTTCAGCATGTCAATTATCATTTCAAAAAAATGCGTTGGACAGTTTGCGTATGATTTGGGAAAGGACATGTTTACACATGAAAAGACTAAGTTAAATTCAAAATATGGACAGTACAATCGCAAACATTAAACACAAAGACTGTGACGCCCCAATAAAGTTTTGTCATTGATCATTGCTTTTTTTTTGTCTGAATTCATCAGTCTTAACATCACTTTTTCCTCAACTTGTTGAATGAACACGCATCCTAATGGGTGTTAAGTAGTCATTTGGTAAAAGTGACTCAGTAAATTGCACTTTTCAAGGAGCTGGAGTGAGCAGTGTTTTTATTTCAAGGGAAAGTACTCAGACAAAGCAAGGAGGCCTTGGACCACTGCTTCCTTTAAGTATTACAGCCGATCATTAAACCAATATGACGAAATGAAAACAGCAAGTCAAGCATTTGCTAGATTAAATTAAATAAAAAATGTACATTTGTACAATTGGAGGTTGTAAGATAACTCTGCTAGTTTAAATGGAAAAACAAATAAACAAATGGATTGCACTTATCTTTTGAAAGGACATTGTTTGCCTTCCAAATTCTTTCTTTTTTTGGTCCTCATTTGAAAAATACAGCAGGCTTTAAACAGAAAGAACACATATAAAATAAATGTTCTTAGAGTGTTATCCATTCTCCAGCAGAGCAGTCAAGAGTTTATAAAGATATATAATAAAAAAATAGACTTCTGACTTTGTCAGAAAATACAAAGAAAGATAAAACATGTAGAGTAAGGCTCTACTTCACTGCAGGAGCTGTTTGCACAGAGTGTAGACTTAGAAGAATACAGCTCAGGGAAGCAGGATGCTCCCTGCAGGTCACGGGACTGAGCTATAGCAATGCCCAAGGACACAAACTTGCAATGTATTCAGCTTGTGGAAAGTTATGACAGCTACCAGTTTCCTGCTGCAGAAAAAGATCAACACTGGATGAAATCTCGACTGCACTTCACACAACTCTGTACTATCAGGAGCCCCTCTGCACATATGTCAGGATACTATTTGTAGACTTCAGCTCAGCTTTCAGCATGATAGTCCTTCATAAACTGGTAAACAATCTGAGCAACTTTGAAGAAGCCACTGCACTGTGGCCATGGATTCTGAGCTTCCTCGCCAACAGAACATAAAACATCCTTACAGCAAAAAAAGAAGAAAAAACAACAACAACACAAGAATCCCCTGCTTTAGCATTACTGTGTGATACACTTATTTAGAGCAATCCCATGAAGTGGCAATAAGAGAATTCATTTCAAAACATTGGTAGGCTACAGCATCTTCATCCAGACTTGAATTAAACACTGACCCGAATCTTTCAGTAACTGTGCACACAATATACCGTTAATATAATTTTTGCTACCAGAGGTACTTGTCAGACTGAGCCATGTGAAAATCATTGTGCAGTACAACAGACAGTTGTGTGCTGCTGTTTCTGGATCACAGGAAGGCGTCACAGAACCTCATCTGAGTGTCTCTGAGAAAGGACATGATAGTATCATAAGCGACAGACCAGGACTGCATCCTGACCTACATGTCTGACACCCCAGCTCAGATCTAAGGACTCATGTTTAATTATGTTAATCAACTACAGGTACTTATGTAGTTACTGTTAACAGTATGTACATATGCATGTCTCTGTAGAGCTTTCATCAATTTCCTCAAAATGTAGGAAAGAAAATAAATAGACGTTATTATTTCCTGCATTCCAGACACTTGGTAAAGATTTATGAAGAGGATTTTTTTTTTTTTTTTGTACTATACAACAAAGGAAGGATACAAATGAATAAAATGAGGAGAAAGATCTCTCTCACATCCGCTTGTCAGGTCACTGACCCACACTGTGCAAAGGGCTCTGACATATTACAGGACACGTTGTTCTGGGCAAAAAGATATTCCTTCCTCTATTTCTATTATGAGTCATAAACAGCTGATATGTCAGGGTGCCCTCTTTTATCAGATTATAGTTGCTCATCACTGCTGGAAGGGAGAATGTTGCCCCTGTTCCCATCAGCCCCACGACCATCAGTAAGATACAGATCGAGTTCAACAGCAGGTTCCTGCCCGTGGTTTCAACTTCAAAGGTACATTTAAGTTAGTTAGATTTTTTTATTAGTAGCCGTTGTTTTTTTTTTAACGAGCAGTGTTCCAAGTTAAGGATCATAAACTCATTCTGAGAGAGTAGCACATTTTTACCCACAATTTAACTCTGATTTCTATGAAATGATCTGATTTTGAGAGTTTCTTTCATTGATCCAGTGTTGTGTGGCACCATGGAACAAACTGGGCAAAGAGAAAGAAGCATACCAAGCATTTCAAGAGGGATTTGACAGAGGCAGCTCTGCAGCTTACAGGAGATGTACTCTTTTAAAGAAGAACCATTTCTGGAGGAAAGTTGGATAATATAGCAAGACTTCAGTCAACTGCTGGGTTGTTTTTTGAAACTGTGGCTCATTATACTATTACTCCTTCATTTTCATCCTACTGCTTTGGAAATGTATGTTTATTTAAGATCATAGAGAGCCTTATGAATAGTACTATGATTTGTACTGTAAGTCTGAGGTGTACAGAGTGAAGAAGAATGGTGCTGCTGACCATCCGGTCAGACACAACCATTCAGTCTCACAAACTGCGGTCTGTTTGTCAGGTAGTCAGTAATCCAGGCGACTGTGGAGACGTTTATTTGGTGTTAAAGGCGCTGGAGAAATCCAGTGGTTGGAGACAGCAATGAAACAGCAGCAAGATCCATGACTGAGGTGGAAGATGAGACAGTTGAGATGTGACAGGGAAGCTGTGGGTCAAAGGAGAGGTCTGTCTGTCTGGGCACAGGGGAGGAGTATGCTGAGCTTGTTTCTGAACTGAACCTGTTGAAGAATATGTTTACTTCATTTGCTCTGTCCAGACATCCATCTGATCCTCCTGCTTGAAGCCTGTGATCTCTTACATTGCTCTGCTGGAGGTTGTTCTCCAGCTTTCTCCTGTACATCTCCTCATTGTTGCTTTAGTACTGACCTTAGATATTCCTTGTCTCTCCCCTGAAGGCTTTTTTTTTTTTGTCTTGTTGAGAAGCTCTTTCTCAGCCTGTAGCCTCAAAAAGTATTATATTTGACGAAAAAAAATAAATAAATAGCAGCACACATTTTTTTTAAATTTTATTTAATTTTTACATGATGAATATTGTATTCTATTATATTATTTGGGATTTAAGACTTTCCCATCATCCTTATACATATTTGCATGTGCTGAAGTAACTGTATTTATTACATGCGGTTTATCAGATGTGTCACGTCACAAGTCACAACAAGTTCCCTGTGGAGTTTACATTTTGTGCTGCTATTCCTGCTTCCTCTGACAGTCCAGAAGCATGACTGTTGAACCGCTTGTCTCATCTCTGTGTGGTCCTGTGATGTACTGATGACATGTCCAGTGTGGACCTGGCTTTTCCCCTGGAATAAGGGGCGTTAAAGCAGGCATGGAAAAATGGATGGATGGACACATGTGTCTCTACCCTAAAGTAGATTTACTTTTGTTTTTTTAATTTTGTGTACATCCCCCTTGGTGGTATTCAATATGTGTTCAAAAACACTGTAAAACATGTTAACGTGTATGTAACTCAACAACAGTAAATAATAGCACCTTAGATCCCCTGTCACACACACACACAAAGTAATTTCCAAAATGTTTGAAATAAAACAAATTCAAGTTCTGGCATTTCTGATGGCATTTTCCACAATACATTCATATCTGCAGAAAGAAAACGTCATGATAAGAAAACGTGCAAGAAAAGTGCAAAATGTCACACTTTTATGCTGCAGCAGCCTGATTATGTTTAAAGCAGTAGTCTTTAAGCACATGAATGTGAAGCATAACAACAAGCATAACTTAAGACTTTTAACGTGAAGATGAATGACTGTTCCAAGCGAGAATCAGTGCTTCAAAGTAACAGTGACAAAACCATTAAGATTCAAATTCAACCAGTCAATACACAATATTCACCACAGGTTACAGAGTTAGGAATGCCTCAGAGCGCATATCATATTCAGAAACTTTTGGTCAAATCTTTTAAGATACTCCTTTGGAGTGCACAAAAAAATAAATATTTTAAATACCGTAGATGTTTGTTGATTTTTATTTTTTTTTAACAGTTAAGATCTTAGACAAGAAGACATAATGAACTGACCCTAAACTCTAACCAGCTCCTCCAAGCCTCTTCCTCTTTCTAGTCCATGTCACGCACTCGTTGACATATTGTTTCTGTGAATTCAGAGCATTTTGAGTTTCCACCCAGGTCTTTGGTTAGAACCTTGAAGGACAAAAAGAAAATAATTATAAATCACAATATGAAATATGAATAAATCCAAAACTGGATTTCTTTTAAAACTATATTTACCTTTTTGTCTCGAATGGTGTCAAAACAGGCAGTTTCGATATTGTTGGCATAGGCATGAAGGCCCATGTGTCGCAGCATCATGACTGCACTGAGCAGCAAAGCAGTGGGGTTGGCCAGATCTTTTCCTGCTATATCTGGAGCAGTCCCATGAACCTTGGAGCAGAAATTGATAACAAGTCTATCAACATGCTTGACCCTTCTAGAAACAAAGCCCGGCTAGAAAGCAGGGAAATGTGAACGTGTTACAGTTTCAAGTGACTCCAGCAGCTATTCAGAGTGAATTGTATTAAAACCTTTGATGTGAAATCCAAACAACATACCGACTCAAATATGGCCACACCATTTGCTCCAATATTTCCACTCGGGGTCACTCCCAATCCTCCGATTAATCCAGCACAGAGATCACTGTGACATTTAATATACAAAGTTAGCTCTAAGTTTATTTTAGACATACGTTGCTGAGTAGATTTCAGATATAATTTAGTTACAATATTTGAAAAATCTAAATATTTAATGCTGGACACACAGAGGTCACAATTCCACCTATATATTCAAATATAAACAAGACCCCACATCTAATTTTAATATGATCGCAACAAAAGAGATTCACCCGCGATAATTACTCACCTCAAGATGTCTCCATACAAGTTTGGCATAACCAGTACATCAAACTGTGTGGGATCCTGTACCATCTGTAAATGTGTATACACCATGTTGCTATTATAAGCATGTTTGGCAAATTTCATACATTAAGTATACAGCAAAACATTGCTTGTTATCCAGTTAAAATGTGTGCACACTTAGTTTTAAGAGAAGCTAATGGAGCTTACATTAAGGCACACAGTATCCAGGTACATCTCAGTGAATTTCACGTCTTTGTGCTTTTCAGCTGCTTCTCTGCATTTTCGCAGGAAAAGTCCATCTGACATGCGCCTGTTAAAAAACACATGTCAACAGCGAGAAAGCACTTCATTTAAGCAAACAGCTTGAAATGGACGCATAACTTAAATGTAGTTGTAGTATAACATACATGATATTCGCTTTGTGAACAGCAGTAACGCTGGCTCTCTGATTATTTCTTGCATATTCAAAAGCGTATTCTGCGATCCGTTGACTGGCTTGCTCTGTAATGAGCTTAATACTCTGCACTACTCCATCAACAATCTGAAATGAGAGGCATGAAAAGTGAAGGAAAGTAATACAAAATAAAATAATATATTACAAAGACATGATGTTTTGACCTATTACAGTTATGTGTTTTTGAAAAGGTCTTACCACATGTTCAATCCCACTGTACTCTCCCTCCGTGTTTTCCCTGATGGTAACCAGGTTCACGTCAGTGTAGGGGGTTTTGTAGCCCTCAATGGAGACACAGGGGCGCACATTAGCATAGAGGTCAAAGGTTTTCCTCAGCAACAGGTTCATGGAGGGATGGCCAGCAGCTATTGGTGTCTTCAATGGACCTATAAGTTAAAAAATAATATAAAATAAAATAAAACTTCCTGCCAACACACAAAGCATAACTTATGGAAGAAAATTTAGTACATTTATGTGCCGTGTTTGAAATAACTGCGGTGTTCAATCACATTTAAGAACGTCTTTCTAACAAGACCGAGATCATGTATTTCCTCAGAAAAATAAGTACCAGTGTGTCACACACTAGTTTGTGTTTTTGGCATAGTTTTTATGAAATTAATATTGCAACAGTGTGATATGACGCGTTGTATTTCTCTAATTTTAAGAAAAGATAAAGAATTGGTCTTTTCTTTTTACTATGTCATGATATGGACTTTCTTTTTCAAAAGACAGTATAGATGTCATCACTGTAAGAACTGGTTAACTGGTAGATCATTCCATTTACTTCCATTTTAATAAACATTGACAAGTTTACCTTTGAGTCCAATTTTGTTCCTGTCCATTGATTCTTTGGCATCTAAAGGAATCATCCACTTGCCACCAGGTCCTTTAATAGCTGTAACATTTCTCTCTTCCCACTGAATTGGTGCCTGGATGGGTTAAAAGCATATGTACAAGACAAGACGTATATTAGTCTTCACAATGCAGCATTTTTTTAAGCAGTTTAGACTGTGATTTGTTCTTAATTTTAAATGTAATTCTGATTTGACATTGTCTAGTGTGTATCAATGCTTAAGTCATGAAAATGCATTTGTTTTCTTTTTTCTTATTCACTGCTAACTTTGGCTGCTTCAAATATCTTCACGACAGCCGCTGAGATCTCTGGTCCAATTCCATCACCAGGGATCAAAGTAACGGTTTTCATCTGTGAGGAAAAAAGAAAGACATATTATACTCAAGAACACAGGAATTCTCACACATTACACTCTACATTCTGCTATAATAAAGACTAAATTGAAACTATGTTAGAGCAAAGCTACAGAAGCAAAGATAAATACCCCACGGCTGAAACTCATGGACTGTGTAGCTTCATTCTTCAAAGCACCAGCTACCCGTGACACCTGCCAATCACAAAGGACCAAAAATTACACAACACAACAAGACCTTTTTTTTTCTAAACATCTAATTTTAATGGAATATATAAATATATAAATAAAAATAAAATCAATTTTAATAAAATAAAAATATAAAGACTGTTTTAGTTTATACACATAATTACCAACTGATACATACAAACATTAGGATGCACATGGGCCTCTTAATAAAAGATATATAATGGGAGTTAACTAAAATTGGGTAACTGAACATATTAGAACAAACCCAGAGATGTGTACTCCCACATTTGATAGTAAATGCCTGTTAGCAATGCCCTGTGTTTGATTTAAAATATGTTTTGATGTACCAACCTTTGGTCATTTGAATATACATGAATTAAGATATCAAGCAGTGCGATCACATTAAACACCCATCTAATTCAGTTCAATTCAAAAATAAATCCCTGAAGGGAAATTGAGTAATGGTATGAATAGTAAAACTGGAATAATCACTGCAAATCAACACAAAGAGTAATTACCATTATGACATTTCTATTCTGATGGGAGTGGTCTGTTCCTGGTTATCATTCTTTGCTTCGTAAACCATAGAAATATTGTTAATTATATCCTATGACCTTCGCAGTCCCCAGATAGAAAGCATGCTATCAACATTATTATTAGCATTTATTAGAATGGTTTATTGGCATTTGCCCATCTGAAAAAGATCATATTTAAATACATTAGTAGATGTTTAATGTTGACCCTGAGCCAAAACATGCTATTTTACAGGTAAAATTATTATATATACGCTACTAAGGCTGGTAGAGTTTTGACCTTTTTATGTTTGTCCTACCTCTATGCACAAAATAAGAAGGTGAGCTTGAAAAAGCTTAACTTTAGACTTTATAGAAGTTGTTTTTCAGAGCTTTCCTGAGACAATTATAAACAGCATCTTTGCTGATTTGAAAAGGGTAAGTGACAAAGTAAATGACAATCAGCTAATCAATTAGTCTTATCTGACGATCATTTGAAAAGGTTTTGGTATGGGTGGGAGTACTCAACCACTACGTGACTTTTGACCCGGAAGAGATGGCAAAACGTAGCAGATATGATGATTTACATTACTACTAAGGGAGATTACTAGCTATATATTTTTTCTGTCTAACGGAACAAGGACAGTCAACATTTTAACACCGTAGTTACGTATGCTTAACTTACTTTCTGTGGTTTGATTTTGTTCTCGCCATTGATGGATAAACCCAACTGTCTTAGCAGATTAACAATCTGTAGACGATAGACATTTGTTGCCATAACTTAGCTTTAACAGAAAATATTTAATTTGTGCTACAAACGGTTCTTACGACTCTTTATGTTACAAAAGATTTTTTTAGCTGTTGCTAACTGGATCGCATGAGTCTGTTGCTATAGTAACTATAATCAAGTATGACTAGCTACGTAGTTAGCACTGTATGTACTGTCTTTGTGCTAAAGGGTCTGCATGAAGGACAATAGAAAATCCTGATGTTATCTGACAAATTAACACAAAATATCAGGCACTCATTGTCATATATATGTCACAATGTATATAAATGAACGCATACATACCGCTGACCTCCACGCCTGCCCTGCCATCCTGAGCTATCCAAGGTCGATGCAGCAGTGGAGAATCTTGTCAAGTTGACGACGAAAGTCGACTTCCGTTTTTCAAAATAAACTCAAATGAAATACATTTTTCTTTTTCCTGACTTATCCATATTCATTAGCGCTGACATTTAGAAAAAATAAATACATGGAAAAAATCAAATTAAATGCCTACTCTTTTTTTGTTTTTTTAAATGCCTACTCTATGTTAATGTCAATGCTGATATTATATATTAGCCAGTCAGCATTTATCTGACGTGTGGCTCACACAGGACATTTATGACCAGCAGGGGGCGCTTGTGGACTGCTTCTGATACTCCACTACTTCAATGATGGCTTGTATGACTTTCATGAGAATGGTGAACTTTTTCTTAACCCTTTCATGCACTCAAGCACAGTATGTTGTTTTGGGGTCTTAGTTTCTACTATATTTCACCCTTTTTCTGTGCATACTATTGATGATAATATGCAAGGTTGAGAATTTTTAAATATTACAAAAACTTTTTTTCATGATTTTTTTGAAGACATCTTTATACCAGCATCAATCCAAATCATAGATATCAAAAATTGATCAAATGGATCAAAATTAAGTGATTTGAAAGGATTTCAATGTGCACATTTTTGTGTGTAGGGTCTTTCACATATTTTACACTGTTTAGAATAGTGTAATAATGAAAAATACATTTGAAAATTAAGAAAACTCAAAAATGCACAACCTTGAGTTTATCATCAATAATATGCATGAAAAAAGTTTAAAATTTGCTATATATTAAAAGCCATGTGCTTGAGTGCATCAAAAAGTTAACTCTAGATGTGTAAGTAGTCATCACCATGATCATGTAAGTTGTCCAAAGTTGAAGAACATATATAAAAAGTGAAAATAAATGCACACCTTTAAGGTTTTACAAACTGTATTTTCCACAAGTTGGTTGCACACACAATAGGCTTTATGGTATAAAACAAGTAGAAACACCTGGAAGGAAGAAAAACAAACATTCAATCACATTTTCAAAAATGCAACTTACAAAGAAAGCAAAGAGCATGGGACACATTCTTTCCCAAAACTAACCAGTAATGCTAAATGGAAACAAAACTCTTAATAACCAAATATTTGTAGAAATTGTTAGAAGCAGCATAACTCCCATCACAAGTTCAGGCCACAGCGTGGTACAAAATGCACGCTGTGCAAGTTAAGACATCTTAGAACCAAACTGAGGGGTATCAGTATGGGTAAAGGTTTTCACATTTCTTCTCATTACTAATGCATAGGATGCAGACAGTTAAAGCAAATGCCACATACTGCAACACAGAGCACGTGTCCAGCCATGACACTTATCAAGCATTTGGATATAGTATGGTTATTTGAAAAAAGCTACGGTGTTTCAGCCATAGTACATTGTTCAACAAAATTTTTATGGATATTGCAGACAAATGTGTCCTTCATGGCCCAACTCAGATGGCGTATTGCTTTGGCTGCTTCTTCAAGCTCATAGATCTTTCAGTTTGTGAAATGACATGAGTGGCTCTGTTGTTGAGGAGTCTGCATTCATGGAGAACATCTATAGAAAAGGGAAAAAAAAATACATATATATCTTTCAAATTTAGCACAGTTGATGACTAAAAAGTTCATGTGGATCACTTTCTTTGAGGAAACAAAGAACTTACCATTGAATTGTTTATAAGCTTCTTCAATGATGGCATTGTTTGATCTCTTTATCTCCCAATACTTCTCTTAGATTGGAAGAGCGTAGTGTAGGGAAAAAGTATCCTTTA
>JBAMYA010029301.1:0-16094 GCA_037176975.1 Arrhamphus sclerolepis | reverse complement strand
TTTTTTTTTTTCCTGTGGAAAATTTGGGGGGAAAAAAAAAAAGGAAGGGTGGTTTAGAAAAAAAAAAACCCCAAACCGGGAAAAAGAAAAAAAAAAAAAAAAAAAAAAAAAAAAAAAAAAAAAAGCTTCTGTATAGTAATTTTGAGCACAGTTCCTCTAATCTGTCTGTTTCTTTGTTGGACAACCACTTACCTCCTCCCCTCCTGCTTCCTTCCACACAAAACCTCTGTATGTTCCCAACACGCATCAGTCATACCAAAACAACAGGAGCCCCTGTGGTTCGGCTCCCGCCGCACTCCGACTTTGGCATTCAAAGGAAAACAAGGATGTTAGTTTGTCAGGCAAATTAATGTAGCTGGTTCGACTGCACAGTTTCCCGTTTATTCTCAGAGCAGGAAAGGATGACATCACCTGAGTCAGACCTTGTTTATGTAGAGCGGATAGTTAGAAGTGAACTATTTACGCTGCAGAGGATGTATGTGTGCTGGTTCTTCTGGAAGAATGTTGCATGTGGATGTTGGGTCTGTCTCTGGGAACTTTCTGCTGCTCAGATGTCTTCACAATGTAAAATATGCAAATAGAAGTTGGTCAGGCTATTAATGTGTTTTTAAAAATAGTTCTTATGGACTTTTCTTGGTATTATTATTCAAGAGTTTTTGTTAAATCCTTTCACCTTTACTCTTCTGCCACCTAAGTCTTATACCTGTCAGGTATTGCATAATGTTTGTAAACTGGGCGCACTGATTTAGAGTTGAACTAATCAGTCTGTCAGCTAATTAATCAGGCTAAGTGACCATTTTTCAATAATTGGCTTTGGACAAACCTCCAGTCTGGAGGTGGTTGTTGGTTTTACTGGCAAATCCAAATCTGTAATCAGCTATTTTTAGAGGAGGGTCAAGAATCTGTAAAATCTTATGACTTAATTGGAGAATTAATATAATTAATATCATTTTTTCTGTAGCATTACCTCTTCTGACCACATGGGGGCAGCCCCTGCAGCCCACAAGGACGTCTCAGGCATTTTCACTTCTGCGTTCTGTAATTCCATCACCAACCAGTAGGGGTTCTTTTCCTTGCAGCGCTGTAGCTTGCAGTGCAGTGTTTCATTTTGTTTACGTTCTATATGTAGCTCAGACACAGCAACGGAGCAAATGAAGTTTGCTTTACGTGAGTTGGAGCTGAATAAATCAGCCTGAAGATGCACCGAAATGTAACCTCTAGTGGGACAGGGTGGTATTACAGGTCATGTTGGAGCGTCACCACTCATTCGGACAGTTTTGTGACTGGCTCTTTTGTCAGCACAGCTCATCTTAATGCCCCCATGTGGTCAGAAGTGGTAATGCAACATCAAGTGGCCTTAATTTCCATGGGAAAACAAACAATCAGAAATTCCACAAGACTTTAATGCTGCTTATGAATTAAATTTAGTCTGTATAAATGCGTATAAATTTTAAATAAAACCAGATTTTAAAAACTTAAATAGGATGTTTAATTAGTTGAATAAAGCAAATGTCAAAACTTGAGATGAGCCAGTCCAATCAGAGTCTGGTATGTACCTCCTGAAAACAAATACCGATATAAAAGGATGATGGTTATTGTTGGTGGTTGTTGGCTGGTTGATTTTAAATTAAATATATTTGCTATGAAAGTGCAAAACATCTACATCCAACGCTTCAAATAAGTTAAACACATCAGTGCTTCGTCTGGGCAGAATAAGTCAAATAGGGCTGTTTAAACAGTAAAAACATGTATTTTATTATTATTACTGGCGTTTTTACAATATGAATATTTTTCTGGATTCATGTGTCACATCTGTGCTCCATTGTCTTTGTGTCTCCAAGATGTCCACGTAAACTCATCGCTACATCACTGATGCTGCGTTACAGCTCTTATATAAAGACTGTTGTTAAATATGAAGCTTTTGCTGTTCAGCTCAGCTCAACAATAAACACTGGAAACTGGAACGTCAGCAGTCTTGGCTCTGACTATGTGCTGGAAGCAGTGTTTCCAGACTTTATGTTGAACTGATTGCCTGCTGGCTTTTGTCCAGTGGACATTATCTGCAGGGACACTGAATAAGAGCCTTCTCCAGAACTTCTTTAAACATCTGTCTTCATTGAGTATTTTTTTCCTGCTTTCAGCAGAGCTAATCTGCACCATTAACAGAAATGCTAAAATGTTGAAAACGATTTCAAGATATTAAAACATTGATGTGCGAATTTGTGATGTTGTATGTTTCAGTGAGTTTTGATTTGGGCTCAGAGGTGTCAGAGTTGGTTTGACCTTCAGACGTTGGAGAACAGCGGCGCATGTTCGCGTTCACGCTTAATGAATGTGCAGAATTTATATTTAGACTTTGAGAGCAAGCAAACAACAATGAAGAAGGATTATTGTTTGTATCAGAGCCATTAATGAGTTCTTGAGATAAATTATTCAGCCGTACTCTGTTGTTCCAGTGCATTCACTATGTGTGTGTGTCGTTTGTTGGAACGGAAGTGAAGGTAAGATGACTGTGAGAACTTATCTTTCTGCTCAAAACAAGTGACTTTGAACACTTCCAGACAGATGGAGCGGGCTGCTATATGTTTAAGATATATGAAAGTGAAAAAAGGAAAAGACGATGCTCACATGTTCCATTTTGCATGTTGACTTTTTTAAAATCTCACAACCAGCATTTGCAGATAACTTTCTGATTTGAGTATCGAATCTTGTCGCATCTTAATTGTATTTTATATTTAAATGCATGAATGACTTAAAAGATGATTATTGCCAGCAGCTACAGCACAGCTCCAACATTTTCAATGACTGATGGGAACACGTCATCCACTCACATCTGTGGCTGTCTTTGGGGAATTTCTCTCATTTCTGAAAAGCAAACCTCAGCGTTTGCTGCTACAGTTTCTCATCCTGCTTGACTTAATAAGGTCCATGTGTTTTTGTTTTTTTTGTTCTTTACCTGTTAGGTCTTTAAATCCTTAATAATGTTGCAGTAATGTTACATTTAGCAGTAATAGTGTGAAAATAACACCATGTCGCCAACACGGTGATAATGCTGAATAGCAAGTTCCCTCCAAGAACCTTTTAGCTGAATAGATCAGAGCCACATCTGTACAGATGGTCGGTCTGAAAACGAGCCATAGGACCTCCTCATCCAGGAGGCGGGACCAGCTATTGCGTCTCAAACTGCCTCTGCACGAAGTTCGTTGGTGCAACAGCCAATCAGAGCAACGAACAAGGTGATGCATTCAGAGCGACGCAAAAGAGTCACCGGGAGAGTGTTGTGGAGAGACGTGAAGATGATGATTATGGAATCCAACAATTGTTGCTGGTTTTGCAGCAGAATTTGGTGTGCTCAAACACTCATCCAGTATCTTTGAAAAACATTTCCTTCTAGCCGTTAGACACGATCATGTACATCTGTACATGATCGTGTTCAGGTTACTTCTGGAATCGCTTCCTTTATCGTTGGAGCAGGTTTACCAGATGTCTCTTACCATTTGTAAATGAGATGGACCTTCAGTTAGCTGCCGGTGTCACCGCTGTTTACCATCCAGACTACAGCGTCTCAGCTCTGTCATCATTCAGCCCTCTGAGATGCTCTGCAGTGATAAACTCATCTGATTCGCTGCCCAAGACTCTTGGGCATAATCCAGTGGCAGGTAGCTAAACGGACCCGCAGAGCAAATTCAAACATCTAGATTTCTAGGCTAACAACTTTTGTCTCCATCTGGTGACTCAAAACAAGTTTTGAGGCAGTATAGAGCACTGAATTTCGACTTTGATCCTAATATCCTGGTTAGTATGTCAGAATTGGGACAAATCTATTTTTGATTTGACCAAAAACAAACAAACAAGCAAAACCCTTAAAATGTGTTGAATTCTCAACACACGAGGGATGGTGTCTCTGAGGTTGCTTCGTCATACCAAGAGCAACCAATCAAATTTCTTCCTTCTCGCTACACTGATGAGCTGTTTATTTTGAATTAGTCCCTCCTACCTGGAGCTGTGAAGCTGCAACTCGATTGGCTAATGCATTTGTTGAAGCGAGAAAAGTTATAAAAAAAAAATAAAAAAAAAATCACACAACTTTTGGGAGGAGGCAATGCACGGAAGCCACGATTCATTTCCGTCTGTGGAGATCTATGCTTGCAGCTCGTACGTGTGGACCGGCATCAGTGTAGCTACTTACCTTGAGGGGTTTAAGTTTGACCTCCACCTTCCTGGAGCTTCGGTGTGATGTCTGAATCCCTCACAAGGCGTGCAGCTCGTGTAGCTGCAGCTTTGCCTCATTAGATTACATTTTTTGGACTTGTAGGGATTTTAATGATGCCAATAGCAGCTGTGAATGCCATTCATCTTAATTGGGAGCAGCCTGTCAGAAGCTGCCGCATTTCTGCGTGAGCCTGACTTTACTTTTGACATCTATCTAACACCACCTTGCGATAACGGCTAGCCATTCAACACATGTCAAGCAGGAGTTGGAGAGACCGAGCCTGAATGGCAGAGTGGTGTTGCAGCGGCCGACACATGAATGCTGTTTAGCTAACAGAACATTAGGTGGGAATTATATTCTCACAGGTACAAAAGGCATTGAGATGCCCCCCCATTTCTTTTTTTCTTGCTAATTTGCAAACAAATTACTTTATTAAAGCACCAAAGGAACGCTTTTCTCTGAAAGGACCAAATGAATGAGCCAAACCTCTTTTTTTTTTCATGCAAAAAGAGGAACACAGCTTCTCTGCTGAAGTGTCCTTGTGTAAAATATTGAGTTTCTATCAGCCCCAGCAGTTCTTTGTTGATGCTGAAAGAGTTCAGAAGAAAAGAGCAGAATAACTCATCTATGATTACTGCAGAAAAGCAATTTCATTAAAACCCAAACCTCCTTTTCAGACTTGAGTTCAAATTATTACGTCTTTGTTTTCAGCATTTGATATTTTATATGATATTTAAATTAATGATTGTCCTCTTTAATTTGCCAATGAGGAATCAGAGTAGGATTTAAAAATTTTAAAGGAGATCATATAAACAGCTTTCAGTAATAGAGGATAGTGTCCGTGACATCTCCCAAAGCACAATAAAGCCTTGGAGTATTGATTCATGATGCACCTGAATCTGGTTTATTTTCTGCAGAGTTCATTATCTTGTCTACATCTGTTTCTGTGTGTTCGTCACATTAAAGCGACATGGAGTTCAAGTTTCATTTGAGGGAAGAGTTTATCGTTTTTAGGAACGCTCTCGCGGTTGTCCATCCCTGCTTTCGGAGAAAATCCATCAAAAGTAACTTGATCTCTGAAACCAGCTTGCACAGCTACAGTGGACAGACTAAATAAGGTAACGACGAGAAAATGACTGAGCGAGGGACCGAACAAGAGCACATTACCTAGTTGTAAAATTGACTTAACCTCCATGACTGTAGTGGGACTCTGAGCTGAAAATTGCAAATGTTCCTTTGCGTAGCCTTAAATGTCAACTCATTAGTTAAAGGGGACACAGTCTGAGGAAAAAATAAGACCTTATTGCAGCCTGGCAAGCTCTCCTTCTGCCTGGAACGGTCCTGAAATGTGCCGCCATGGTTCACGGCTCTTTCAACCGAACCACCCTGGAGAAGCTGCTGGTAGATGGCCGTCCCCGGACCTCCCATTTCTAACGTCATTTCGGTGGTGACATCACAAACGCTCAGAAAGCACAAGCTGCCTGCTGCTTATCAAAGACTCGTCATCGGATCCTTCCACAACAGCACAGCAGTGTGTACTGTACGGTGGCCGACAGGTGCAGCAAATGGCGAAACAAGCTGCAAACACATGCATGACCCAAACTCCAGAACACGCAAACAAAAACATTCTGCAACCTCAAACATGCTGCAATCACAGGAAAAGGGAGCAAGGCCGAAAATGCTGCAAATAGTAATAACTGCAAACTCGCTCCACAAAATGTTCTCCAGACCACTCGGGGGAGTCGAACAAATCATGTTGGACCAGACACTCAGTAAAAACAGGAAGTCAGGATTTAATGTGGGATTTTCAAAAAGAAAGTTGAATGACACATCAGAGATGCAAACTTTAAATTAAAGTCTCTAGAATGCTAACATTACTCTATAATAATGTAAAAAAAACAACTGCATTTTTGAAAAAGAAATGCAGTATAACAAACGTTTCTTTCTTCCTCCAACTTTCTTTTTGAAAATCTCACGTTAAATCCTGACTTCCTGTTTCTACTGGTCTGGTCTGACATGATTTGTTCAACTCCCTCTAGTGGTCTGGAGCGCTTTTGTTTTGTGGAGCTGTTGTTTTTACTATTTGCAGCATTTTCCGCCTTACTCTCTCTTCCTGTGATTGCAGCATGTTTGAAGTTGCAGCATTTTCTTTCTTTGTTTGCAGCATTTTTCTGTGGCATCTGTTGTTTTTGTTTGTGTTTGCATCACACATGTGTTTGCAGCTCGTTTCACCATTTGCTGCGCATTTGCACCTTTCGGCGACCGTAGCATTGTCTATGACTTAGCAGTAACCATAATAAGTTGCTAAAGCGAGCTGCCAATCAAATAATCATCGTAATCATAATTATGCATAATTCTTTTTGCTTTCTATCAATATACGTCAAGACGTACAAAAGAAGTTAATCCCTATTCAGTTGCCATGGATGTGAAATCTAACACACAAACCAAAACGGAGGAGGTCAATGGAGTAGTTCGGGGTCAAGCCTCTAGTGGTCAGTTGAGGAACCGCAACAAAGCCAAACTCATATTGACTCTACACCTGTTCTTCACTCAGATATATTGACATGGCCCCGCCCACTTATCTCTGCCTGCAGCAGATGAAACTGTTTAAGAAGATTAAAAGCTTCATTTTCATTGATAGAGGAGCTATGAAGGATGTTTCTACAATCAAATGATTTCAATTAGCGTCTACTTATGTAAAAAATAAGTTTTTAGTCATCTCCACTTGTCTGACTTGTGTAAAGTGTGTCTTTAGTCCCGTTGACAAACCAGTCAGAGTCTCTAGCTGGGTAACTTTTGGAAGTTTTAGTTTTTACACTCAAATGATTCAAAGTGAACGGCTGGCCAGTTCAAGTTGAAGCTGCATCTTAAAACTCTTTTATTCTAGTTCTCTTGTCTTAGCTGATCTACATTTTCATCCGCAGAGTCGATTCTGAAAACTGGTGAAGCTGTGAGTGCTTTGATAAATGACATGGGTTCACTGCTTTTACTGGAAGTAAAGTTGTTTTCTCACCACAGAGAAGTAAAAACCAGTGACACCTACGCAGCTGCAACTTGTTCGTGAGGTCTTTATCTCTTCATCTCAGTCATTAATACAGTAATCCTGTATTAATGTGCTGTCCTGTGCTGTGTTGGAAAAAGAAAGGAAAAAGGTCTTTTGATCATTTCCCCTGAAGGAAATATATTCAATAAAAATATACAGAGAATATGCTCTGATTGTTCAGGACCACAGCTGTATCTGCCCTCATTCTGTTATAAAGTTTCTGTGGTTATGATATTAAAAGTTAATTATTATAACAAAACAGAGTCAGAATCAGAATTATGCTGTGTGTCAGTCTTGAACCAAACAGCTTTCCTTCTCACAGCTGTGGGTGAAGTGGTGGATTAAACATTTATGACCGTTAACATGCATCTAAAAGCACAAACAGATTTAATCAGCAAAAGCTTTCGAACAGTCTCTGTGAGCTCTGTTGTTCCTCCTCCTCCTCCTGCCAGAGAAATCGATATCTTTCAGGCTGAGCTCAGAGAAGTGATGGAAATCCTTCAGACGGGAGGTTTTGGGTTCACTGATGTAGTCGTCACTGCTTACAAAAGTCAGGAGCTCTCATGTTGTCTCTGTGGGATCAAAAGTCAGCTCATTAACTGTTTATTTCCAGGCAGCATGTTTATTTCTGTCCTGAAGGTCATCGCGTGTGCGTTATCAGCTTCCCTTACGACGCATGTGCCGAGCAGATAATTGGTTTTAGTGATTTCTTTGACCTTCCTTTATCTTCAGATACATGCCAGGTATCTGAATTTGAAACGGTGTTTAGTTGAGATGGTTCTGAAGGTTAAAACCAGACTGGCGAGCGTAAAACTACTGGACTGAACTCATCTCATCAATGCGCTGACTTCATATGTTCAAGTTTCCTTTTAAATAATCTTGTCAGCTTTTATTTACACATATGAAGCCTGTAAGCAGTTCCCTCGATGTCATTATTTACTAAAGTAATTAGTACAGTGTCACATTTTTACAGTTACAGATGTTTGGTGGCTGGTGCGCTCTGGAAATACACTTATCTATTTAATTGTTTTTGTTTTTTAAGGAAGTCAACTCAAAAGTTTATGGTAAAATTGAGAAATTTATAAGATTTTTTTTTTTCAAGCATTTTCTTTTTAATGTAGGAAAATGTTGACCGTTGACATGAGTTTAGGATTAAATGTAAAACTGCGAGTTTTGCACTTTTCATAAGAAATTAAGCTGTAAAATCAAAACTTTGTTGTTTTTTTTAAATGAAATTTTGAAAAAGACTTTTTCTGAAAAGAGAAAATAACTTGTCAGTAATTAAGATATTTTGTATGTTTGTCTCAACTTTTTGTTGTAAAATCATGAATTTCTGAAAAAAGACCTAAAGACTGTCATATAAAATTACATTTTTAAGCATTTAATAAAAAATCCCAACTTTTGTAGAATTACATGTGGGAAAATCGAATATTTTTTTAAACTTGGTTACAACAAAAAGTTGTAATATTCAGTGACTTTTGCAAAGCTGCAACTTTTTGACCAAAATTCCAACGTCACGTTGAAAAAAGTTGAATTCCAATGCCTGCCATAAAGCGGCGTAAGCTTTTATTTTCACAGTTGTACTGATGGGCTACATGAACGGATGTGGTGGACTGGATTAGGCCTGCGGGCCGTGGGTTTGACACACGTTTAACACTGTTGCTGCTTTTCTGTTTTCTGGATTTTGAAGGTGACGATAAACGAGAAGTGTAGATTTGAAGCTGAAGGATGGCATTAAAAGTCATCTCCTGCCTGCAGCATATCCAGTCGGGACTAAATCAACCCCCCCCCCCCCCACACACACACACACACACACACCCGCCCACCCAGCAGTCTTTCAAAGTAGCACCTGACACCAGGGAGGAACTTCTTACATTCTCGTTGGGCTTGTTATGCCGTTCAACCCCCGGACCCACATTTAGTCAGGATGCTCGATGCTTTCCAATACTAAATCAGCTCTGCTGTTGATTCTAATTAGTAGTAGGTGACTGCTGTCAGTGGTGCTTAGTGATAATCCAGGCTTGCTTGGTAATTGCAGATAAAGTTAACTGTTGTAGCATCTAAATTGTGATGAGATAAGGAATATTTGACTTTGTGTACCCTCTCGTGTCACTCAAGATGATCTGATGAGAATGGGGATTTCCTTGCCAGTAAGCAGTAAACTACGGTTAAACTAAGTACACTTTTGATGTGGAGATGTTGGAGAATCCAAAATAAATCAAGGGGAATTATTAATGAAGGATTACACACAGGCCTTTTTACAAGAGCAGTACCACTGCTTTGATGTGGCGTCTCGGAGATGAGATGTGGTAGCTCGAAGGCATCCATTGACTTTTACCTCGTGGAACAAAACAGTTTCAGCCTCATCATGTAACAATTTGAATTTCTCATGCACTCGATGGATTACTGGGAAAAATTATTATGTGACGATAAATGATTAAATGTACAAGACGTGCCGTCATTGTTGGTTTGTTACCCAGCAAACACGAAAGACAAACATCCTTTCAGGAACTTTTCAGACTTTTCTTTTTGATGACATTAGAGCCCACAGAGATCATAAAATTTAATGCATCTTTAAGTTTCTTTTTTCAAAATCTCTAGGCCATTGCTTTTTTCCCCATAAATCTGATCTTAAAATTTAAAAAAAAGTAATCTTTTTTTCATCAGGGGGTGAATCCTTTAGAGAGTTAGTTCTTTGAGGTGGCACCATTACAAGTAAATAATTTGTTTAAAAAGAAAAATTGGAAATGGCTCTCATGAATTGGTTCTGAAAAACCGTCATTGTCCACTGCTTGATACACAACATTTATCCAAGTATAAAGATGTCTAAAAAGGTGAAAATAACAAAAAAATAAAAAGTTAGACCTGAGGCATGTTTCAGGGTGGTTTTACAGAAAAGATCACAACTTTTAAAAAACTGAAACTGTAAAAAATAAGAAGCGTATGCAATTACCCTTCAAAAAGGTTCTGAACAGAAAAGAAAATTCATCAAGAGATGAAGTATGGAAATTTAAACAATGAAAACTTCACAGTTTCAGTTAAAACTTCATTATTTGTGGTGTTATCAGCCCAATATTTGATCGGTAAGTTAGATGATTAATCATCAGATTGGTCCCTGGTCTAGTAGGGACGGATAGTTTTGACATCTTGGTGGATCCTACCGGGTCCAACACTGTGCTGAAGACATGATGGATGATGGCACTGAGGAGAAGTTCAGCCCTGTTATGGTTCTTAGCTCCTAGGTTATACAGACCCCCTGCTAATGGAAAACCACCTTTTTCAATTCACACCTTGTCTCTGCCATGTAGCCCTTTCTCCAAGTCTTGTGTGTTCACGTGTCCATGTAGTGTCCAACTTCTTTCGTGAAGAAGGGGGAACATTTTCAGGAGGGCTATCTCAGACTACCTCACAAATCACATAGAGCGCAGAACAAGCGAGAGGGGAACAAATAAACTTTAAATTTTAGCATTTTAACCCTAGATGAAAAAAAAAATGAAAGACATAACCATTGAATTAATTTTTCTATGAATTAAGGTCCTCTACTTAAAGTCAAAGCAACACAAAGCAGGTTTTTTCATGTTTAAATACCAGCTTCGATTATATTTGATGGGGAAATTGATTAATTATAGGAACTGTCGCCGAAGTAACATCTCATCCTCCCTTGTGACAACTGTGACGGCAGTGGATCACACATCTACAACAACAGGGCTAGCTCACAGCTACAGTGACAAAATGCCAAAAGAGATTAAGAGACTCAAGAAAGTAATCATAGAAGAAAAGTGAGGGAGTGAAGATAAAAGTGGCGAATGCTCAAAGGCGACTCTCTGAGCTAAAGGTTTGGCCTTTTATAAAGAATTTCTGTGAGAGTATTGATGTCTTAGTTGTTATCACATTAATAATGTTCAGAAACAATGATCCAACCTTTATCAGTAACGTCGACATGTGGGTGCTGAACTGTGGAAAAGTGAAGCCGGGGGAAATGCTAATACGCTGCGCGAGGGATGCGACTATGGCTAATGTTTATCTCTGAAAGAAACACCTCTTGTTCCTTTACGTTGAAGCCATTGTGGACTAATGATGATGTTTAGTGTTCCTGAAGGGGTGTCCTGTTTCTGTCTCACTGACCCCATCTCTTGGTTCCCAGGGTCCGGGGTAGAGGCGTTGCGTTAGGGCCCCAAAGTACAGTACAGAGAGTACAGTCTGAAGCACCTTAACAGCTCAAGCTTCAGTCTGACTCTTGTCACGTCGAGAAAAATGCCCGTAATGACCTAAGAGGTGAAAAGAATATACTGTAGATGTGAGGTTGACCATGATCTCCTCGTTTCTCAAAGTTTTGAATCAGCTGTAAGAGAGAAACCATCACAGAAACAAATCCTAAAAAGTTTTTTCCAACATACCCTCAGGTTAACTAAGAGCCAGTTTCCATGGAAACAACTACTGACACCTGCTCACAATGTGGTTTGGTGCAGAGAAAGTAATAATGACAGGAAAAAAAAAACCCTATAAACTGCAGAAACCTGTTACACGGCAGTCAGTTTTGTTTCTCTGAGACCACAGTCCAGTCTGACTCCTGTGATCAGAGGTGCTGAGCTCCGTCAGAGTCTGAATTAATAATGCATCAAAAACCTGCAGCCTCAGGGCCCAGCCTTTCTTTCTTCTGGAGTCATAGCTGCAAATGTGTGTACAACAACAACATAAAAATACATTTTTGAAACACACGGGGGGGATTTTTCACACTGATAAATCTAGACACAGCAGAAGTGCGACCTGCAGTTCTCCAGGTCTTCCTGGGTTTCATGTTCTAGAAAGCTGCTGATTTTTAGAAGTCGCTCAGCTCTTCAGCAGGTCCGTGTAGATATTTTCTGTCTTGTTAAATCTTCTTATAATTGCTGAACTCTTTGAAAGTTCAAATATTTTGTGCCTGAGTGAAGGGAGCTCCTGCTGTTTGGCACTTCTGCTTGTTTAGCTCCGATTTTTGGGTCAAGAGAAGTTTTAATCCAATTTAAGGTGGTCAAGACCCCGCTAGACGGCTAGATTCAGACCCCTGACTTTAGACCGAAGGCTGTTTTCAGTGTTGCAGAGTTTTTATGTCCACGCATTCTTGGGAAAGATGAGATTTTTTTTTTCTTTTTTTTTGAAAAAGCTGCTGTATCACACTATTGAAAGTTTTGCACACAAATAACAAGCCTGTGCCAGCAGCTGCTTGTTTACATCTCAGAGAAATATCTGCAGGAACCCGTTCACGATATAGCAACAAAAAGTCGTCTTTGTCGCAAATCAACTTGTTCCTTATTTGTTGCATGAATAAAACAGCATGTTTCAAGTCATCAGCATTCTGCAGACGCAGAAACTTCCCACTAGCCTTCAGTACTGAAACTATGGGTGCATATAAATCTAGAAAAGTCCCCCAGAGGAACACAGGTGTCGCTTCGTTTACCAGAAGAGAAATGCCGCTAGCAGCACTCAAATACTTATCATCTCTAACCTCCATCTTATTTAAATCTATAGTGCTTCTAGAATAGCTTTTTGCCCATCATAACTCCAAAGACTAATTATTTCAAGAAGGAGAAGAAGCTTCTGGAAACCAGGATTCTGCCCCGGACAGCTGAGTCAGACGAGGCCTCCAGGTTTGTGGGAAACGAACATAATACCACGTTTCAGTGGCGTTTTAGATGAGTCGACACTTTCAGTGGACCACTTCATTAATGTACTCATGCAACTTGCTTTCAAGCCCATAGCTAACTTTTGACTCCATAGGAACCAAGAACGACAACTAAAAACCAGGTTTGGCACCGGCAGATGGGAAAATGAACTAAAATAATCAAGCTCAACAACATATAGCCAATAAAATAACCAAAATAAGCAAGAAAGTCACAGGACTGTAACAGTTGACAACCTTTGAGCGTGTCTTGGATTGTCCATCTCATGCCAGGTCAACTTCAGTGTCAAGTGTGCGACGATTGTTACATAACATAAACATGTCATAAATCTGAACGTTACTGCCCAGTTCGCTGAATTTTAGGGTCGCTGTGACTTCTGACCACAGTTTCTACATGTTTATATATATATATGTATGTATGTATGTATGTATGTATATATTTTTTTTTTCTTTAGAAAAATCAGGATGCACCTGGTCGTGTAGTATGCTGTTGTGAAAACCACCTTAGTCTGTGCCGTAAACAAACACATATGCACTCCTGGTACTCACCGATGTAATCTGGATCTTTGGAGACGGCCACATACCTCATGGTTCTTCTACCACTGAACATGTAAACACGGAGGATTCTGCCACAGTGTTGTTATTTAGTCAGAAAGTTTGATCCACGGACACCACAGGCCATTCATGATCCATTACAGCCCTGATACTCACCATCAAATCATGGATGTGCGCTGCCTGGAGTCCATGACCTTACCAGGAAATTCCACCAGTGATCTCAACAAGTTCTCTCAACTTAAGGTTCATGAGGTTCTTTCTTTTTCTTTTCTTTTTTGATCCTGTGGTTCCAATTATTCATCATTATAACACTGGCAAACATGAAAAAGCCTAACAACCAGTCGTGTCCTGCTCGGTTCTACAGCTGTTGGGTTCTTTACAATCCTGAGTGTTCGATGTCTTTGAGAAAAGCGAATTGTTCTTCTGCATCTGCTTGCTCAGATATACAACAGTCTTTCCCAGTTTTCCCATCTTAAGATGAGCAGTCGTGATCTGATTTAGTCACTTCTGAAATGACAGGCGGGAACATGGAGCAGAATTACTCGAGGTACCACCTGTTAACATGAATATAAAAGTCTCTGATGGGGAATAGTGATCAGTTTCTGTGAGCTGAAAGTTTATTTTAAAAAGGTTTTGAAGACCTTTGTGAAGCATGCATTCATTTTGATTTCATATGCGAGTTCATTCACCGCTGCCTTATTTGCACAGGAAAACCTTGTCTTTACAAAGTCAAACAGTAGTTAAAGGTAGACATTTGGCTGCGTGTCATTAAAATCGCATCACGCCGCCACCTGAATACATTTACCGTCAGTGATGGAGCTCAGAAAGGTGTCAGAAGTGCCAAGCATCAAAAGCAAACACAGGGAAGTCATCGCAGGATTGCTCTAACTTGAGGTAAATATTTTCCTCAGGCACGAATCGATTTCACATGAATACGTGTATTTATATCTCAGACTTCATGCTGCGGTCTGGAGTGCTGTGATTGGTGGGTCTCTCACCAGTGTTAGTCATTAGCTGCGTGGTAATTAGTGATGTGCTGGCTGCGGTCGTGTCTCTCAAGGAAACTCTCTGCCCTTGGTTTCATCTGGGCAGCATGAGAAGCCAGACATTAAGCCCTAATTGATAGCAATGGGAGAGTGGGGCTTAGCGCCTTTTCTGCTGACTGTAGCAGCCGATACACATCAAGACCATGTCCTACAACGCTTGAAACAAAAGAGCTCCCTGTTATCAGGTTATTAATGTACAATAAAATGTCCACTGATTTAAAATCAGTGGACTTTTATAGTCACAAACAAGAAAAGAAGCAGATCCAGAGCCTGGTTGTTTACCAATGGGATTTATAGAGATGCAACGCTTTACATTTGTGATATAAAAGAGCAGGAGGTGATGAAACACCCGACTCCCTCAAGAGCCTACTGTAATTAAACAGTGTTGTCTGAGGAGAGCATGTGTGATGTGCGCTCTATTTCCCTTTCTGACGCTGCAGCTGATGTTAGTCCTTGACTTGTGACAAATGCTGTAGCAACAGCAGCATCATACGTGTCCTGTTGTTCTCCCACTTGATGTTTCCATCCTCCAATAGCTTTCAGAGGTATATATTCTCCAAGGTTTTAAAGAAAATCTCTCAGTAAAAGAGATGAACAACTCGCAAGTGACTGCACCACACGTTCACACGTTGAAGGTGATAAAATAAACATTCAAGTTCTCAATTTGTAATTACTCGGTTTGGGTCTGATAAACTATACTTATGCCTTTTCAGACAAAATCAGGTGATTAATGATAGACGTCCCTTTATTTCCTGTTTATTTACTGTAATAATATTAATAACGGTAGGAAGGTGGGTTTGACCTCAGATAAACATTTTGAGTTTAGTTTTATTTTTTTGGCTGCAAGTTTGCTTCACTACTCTGTTCATTAGATATCAACAAAATAAAGTAAGAGCACGTGTCTTTGATTTTAAAATTAGTGAAGGGAAAGGCGCAGATTATTCATTATCCACTTCTTAAATCATTTAAATAATCAAACTAGACAAGATGACATCAGTTATAGGTTTTGAATGTCAGTTTTGACATTGTTGAAGTATTTGTTTCATGTCTACTGTCTACCAGAGTAAAGACTTAACATTAAGGTGTCTCTGCTGTCCTCAAAGGTCAGAAGACTGCATAGCATGGTTTGTTTAATATTTTCTGTATTTCTGCATTTAATTGTATGTTAATGCTGTGTAAATGTGTGTACATTTTGACAGCTTCCTTTTTGATTTCATCTGTACGTAGACTGAGAATGTTCACGTTTGTAGCTCACGGCCGGGGGGGGGGAGGGGAAGCGACAGCTCGACCTCACGGGCTTTTAGGCCACACTTGAATGGGATTCTGTCACAGTTTGGCCAATACTTTGATGAATTTAATGCTAGCTGGTGAGGAAGTGGATAATGAAATTAAGTTGGCAAGAATAATAAGTTGCAAGCGAGTCTGCAACTCATTGTGTTGACAAATGTAGAAGTAAGGGGGGGGGGGGGGGGGGTGCTCTTTGAACAAAAAAAGTAAACACACTGGCACAACTTAAAAGGGTGAAAAAAAAGTTGCCTTTCTTTTCAAACGTCCCCTTTCACTGTTTGCCAAAGTTCT
>JBAMYA010029270.1:0-16096 GCA_037176975.1 Arrhamphus sclerolepis | reverse complement strand
AGGCCCCTGTGGAGGCTCGAACCAGGAACCTTCTTGCTGTGAGGCAACAGTGCTGACCACTAAGCCACCGTGCTGCTTCTGATTCTGCAGAAGATTAAAGGGCTATTCCACCGCATTTTAGAGCAATAAGGCTGTTTTATAACAGTCCCAGATCACAAACCAAAACACATAAATTCCTCAAATCTGGATTAGACTATGTCTTAGATAGTAAGGAATAAATCAAACACAGTTTCTGATTCGTGAAATGTTTTTCTGATTTCCAAAAAATGCTAAATAGATCAATTTTCCTAATTTTTCAACAGTTAGATCAGCTTAAATCAGGTCCCAATATAAAACCACAAGACCTAGACTGCTCAAACCTGGATTAGATTATGCCTTGGATAGTAATGAATTTTACTTGTATCACACACATCACCCAAGGCAGGAAGATTTTCATTCACAGCTCATATAAAACTGTAATAATAACTGTAGGCATTGCAAAATGAAAATTCCTTTGGAAGAATAGAGATTCAGAGGAGGAGGAAAGTTTGGCATTCTGGGTAAACAACTGGCTCATCAAAAGTATTTGAATCAAAACAATGGGCCTCATGCAAGAACCATTCATACTAACAGATTTGCTCTAACGGAGTGCGTAAGAGTGATACATGAGAACGTGCTGCATTCACCAATGTTCTTGAATTTTGAGTTTTCTTTCAGATACAAACAGAATTTATAAGTTACCCAAACTGGTCGTAGCAGTCATGTAAAATAATCTGCTGTTATTCAAATAAAGTTCAAGAGATTGTATATTTAATTACTTTGAAGCAGTCGGAAATAAATATATTCATTATACCCCATAACTCTAAAAAAAAGAATGTTGTTTTCACTTTGATGTTTGTATTTTGTGTTTCAGTGAAGCTTTTTCCGTTTCAATCCTTTTGTTCATTATCAGTGTTTTATTTTTCAGTGATAGATTTGAAGCCAGTACCAAAATAAGCTGTCATTATTTTAGCCCCGTACATGTTTAGATGTCTAAAATGAATTTGAAATACAACTCCAATTCCTCCAAGGTTGGGATGCTGTGTAAAATGGAAGTCCAAACAGAATGCAATGATTTTTTTTTTAACTCAAAACTCATATTTTACTCCCAGTCGAAAATAAAGGACAGATCAGGTGCTGAAAATGAGACATTTTATCATTTCTTGGAAAATATTAGCTCATTTTGACTTTGATGGCTGCAGCATATCAAAACAGCTGGATCAGGGGGATGGTCACCATTGTGTAGCATCCCCCTCTTCTTTTAACAACTGTCTGTAAACTTCTGGAAAGTAAAGAGGGCAGCTGGTGGAGTTTTAGGAGAGGAGTGTTGTCTCATTCGTGCTCAACAATCGATGCACCAGATGTTTTATATTAGTGAAAGTTCTGGACTGCAGGCAGGCCAGTTCAGCAGCCTCTCTTGTGAAACCATGCTGTTATGTGGCTGAGCATCGTCTTGCTGAGACATGCAAGGAATTCCCTGAAAGAGATGTTTTCTGGATGTGACATGTGTTGCTCTAAAGTCTCTAAGTACTTTTCAGCATTGATGGCATTTTTTCCCAGATGTGTAATATGTACAGTAGATGGCAGGATCTTCAAAGTCTTTGCAATTTTATGTTGACAACATTTTTCTGAACTTATTCCACAATTTTTAGATTCAGTTTTACAGTTTACGAGAGGGGCCCACTGAGTTTTAAAAAAAAAAGAAATAGGAAAAGGGATGTAAAAACATGGTATGAAAGAGTGTTGTTCTACAGCATGCCTGTGGAACTGTAATCAAGTCATCTAAGACTCGTTTCATTAAGACCTCAGGAAATTGTGGCAACCTTTTTTTAAAGGGCAAAATATGTCTCACTTAAAATTTGAAATTCAGATGTAAGGTTATAATGAACACATGTAAATGTTTTAGTTAATAATCCTGCAACTAGAAGCAATGCTAGTGACAGGAATTTAATTTCAATTTTGTTTATCTACTTTTTTTTTGTATTGTGCTTTCTTTGACTCGTGTATGCACTTGTAAAAATTACCAAAATGAACAAATCTAAATGTCAAAAAAATCTCTGTCTGGTTGTTCACCACAAACCTACACAAGAAACCACACGCACTATAAGCACCGTATGTTGATAGCCACTGTGACATCACCAATTTGAGGCCTTAAGAATGGATATTTGGCTGTTATTGATTTGATATTCTTGGAACCAGAAATGTCAATATTATGGCAGGAGGGGCAAGCTGAACAGTGACAGATGAGACCTGATGTGTGCCGCTCTCCAAATTAACTACGTGTCGCATCAAAGCAGACCATAAGAAATGTGGTCAGTCAGGCTTAATGCGGGAGACATGGTTTTGAGAGGAGTTAAAGCTTGTTTTCAATGGAAGTGTGTTGGAGGCAGCAATGTTTTAGAGCTTTAAGTGATCAAGTGTGGCATGCACTTCGGGGTGCTTCCTCATTGGCTTCACATTTCTGACCCGGTGGTTCATCTTTTCCATGTCTAAGGCCTAAGCCTGTACACACCAGTAGTAAAATTGTTCCAAATATAATGCACTATTAAGAACACTTACCAAACAACTTCATCACCAGGCCTACTACCACTGTACGTTTACATACAGTATACAAGAGACACAACATAATGACTCTGCTTTATTTTGCATACGTCCTCCTCATGCTGCCAGAACATCTCCAATGACCAGTTAGAGTGTGGACAAATAACATTTGGGTTGTTTTTGTATTTGTTTTTTTTTTCAGGCATCTGGTACCAGGACAATGGGGATGCCATCATACCCAATCAGGTTGGTGTCTAAAGACTAACACCTCTGAATCCCTTCCCCCACCCCCTTTAGGTGGCAGCAACTCAGATCAAAGAAAACACAACAAAAAGCAAACATAAGTGGTGTGTAAGTTTTAAACATCTAGTTCATGTCTTTATTCCTGATAAAACTGTCAAACTTAGACTCTGAGTCTATTATGTCCATCCATCCATTATCTATGCCCGTTATTTCCTGTGTAGGGTCACGGGGGTCTGCTGGAGCCTATCCCAACTCACTTCGGGTGAAAGGCAGGGGTACACCCTGGACAGGTCGCCAGTCCATCACATAATGTGCATAATTGAGGGGAGTTAAAAACTCAAACCTAACCTAGCTCTCTCCAACAGAGACACATGCATGTCTGCACTTTTTTTTTTTTTTTTTTGGAACTTTAAAGGATAAGGCTACAAATTATACAAAAGTCTGGGATGTGTTTTATTGCTTTGCAGGCTCAGAAAAACTTTTTGGCAAGTGAGAATCAAGAAATGTTTAAAAGCCAATAGTTAATGAGCTGCTGTCCTCCAGTAAAAGCATGCAAGGTAACGCTGGAAGAGTGTTGCTTGGTAGAGCTCCGGTGGTCAGGAAGTTCGTTATTTTTAATATGCAGAGTAACTGGAAAGTGGAAAACCTGACACGAACCCATAAGACTTATGAAGATATTTTTGTTTTGTTTTTGTTTTTTTTTCCCCATTCCTATGGTGACAGACAGCAGCTAACACACAACAGATCCCTCCCAGCAGAGAACACACAGCCCTCACATCATTAACACCTCCCGCTGTGTATTGCTGGGCTTCAACTGTCTGGAGACAAGACATGGAAGAACCAGGAGATGAACACTTAGGACGCAACAGAGGTGCAATAAATGTGGGTTTTTATGTCTGCGCTTGTGTGTGTGCACTCTATATGATCCCGACCTCCCAAAGCCTCAACTCATCTGCTAATTAGTCAAGAGCAATTAAGTGTGCTCAAACTAACTGCACACAGAGGCAGGTTGAACACACACTCAGGTAAACAAATAATCACAAGCAGATCCAGTGGGTTACTCTAACTCCGATAATTAATCACAGTCAAAGAAGTCACCAAATAGAAATAAAAGAAGGAATCGAGTGAATGACTGTGAATAGATTGATAAGACAGTGAGGCAGAGTCAGAAGGAAGTGAAGAAAAAATTAGGAGGAAGAGACAATCATTTGTCCCAGTGGACCAGCTGAAGCAGGATGGATTCTATCAGGCGCTACCTCTCATTTATATGCTAATCTACGCTATTAACAGAGAAAGGGATAAAGAAAATGAGATGGAAGAGAGTCTAATAAACACCTACTGATTGCTGCTTTTTCATCAGTAAGTTTGCGTTAGAAAAGAAGTCCTCTTGACCAGTCAGCCAGCTGTTACATCTATAACCAAAGACAAACAGTGTCTCTGTTGGGTATATGTTAATATCCTTAATCAAGAAGATATTCAAAAATGCAAGTAAGTCAAGTGGATGTCTGAAATGAAATGGAAAAATATATGAAATAAACCCAGAAATGTGATGCTATCAGTGTAATTCAATTTGGATTAATGCTGCAAATCACCTTCTTCCTTCATTCCTCCTTCTTTCATAGACTATTGTTTCTTTTAAAACTAATGTTGCCACTTGAGTGCTTTCCTGAACTGATACTGTAATTTATTATTAATTTTTCTAATTATTATTTTTTTATTTATTTCTTTAGTTTGCTGCTGCTGGTAATGATCATCAGTTTAGGTCATTTTCATCTCAAACATACACATGGTGTAATAATCAATAATTTCCCAATCTGGGCTCAATAAAGTACATCTTATCTTAGCTTAGCTTAGCTTAGCTTAGCTTAGCTTAGCTTATTTTAGCTTAGCTTAGCTTAGCATATCCATACCAGATTATTCATTTCAATGCTGTTCATGACACTATTTGAATTAATGCCATGAAAAAAAAGGGATTATGAGTTTTAAACGTGAAAAAGTTATAGAGATAAAGAGCATGGAGGAGCTGCACACATGATTGGCATCCAAAGATTAAAGAAATAAAACATAGTGCTAGTACACAAAATAGTTTTAAAGTTATGGATGTCACACAAAAAAAAGAGTGAAAATCAATAATAAAGCTTTTGTTTCATGCCCATTATATGTTTTCCCGCGGGACCGGGTTGCAGAAGCTTTGGGATAATATTAAGTTTCTACAGTGGATGAACACTGGAGCAGAGTTTGATTCAATGAGTCTTGGAAGCACCATTATATGTTATGTCTAATGCCTTTGAAAAAAGCCACATTACTCACATTCATCTCAAGTAAACATAATACCAAAAGGGTAAGACTCAAAGATATTTTACTTTTTGACATTTCACTAGAGATTTGTTTACACAAAATATGCAGATGTGCTTTTCTAGAGTCAAAGAAAAAGAAACTGAGTTGTTTTTTTGTTTGTTTGTTTGTTTGTTGTGCCACTCAGCAAAATTCTCTAAGATATATATCTTACCAATATGGGATATTTTTATAAATGATTGTCATGATGTTGTTAAAAAGCAGTAACCAAAAAAAGTCTTGGACAGATGTTCTCCTGTCTGTTAACAAATGAGAAAATCCCTGAAGGGTTTAAAAGAGTTGATATAACATTGTGGTCAAGGAAGTTCTTTAATATGGACCCAAGTTCACAAACGCCACTTAAAACTTCAAAATATAAATAAAAGAAGATTTATGTTAGCCTTCTCCAAAGGTGGTGTTGATGTCACAGTGTTTCGCAAGGCATTACTATTTTTCTGAGCCTTATATTCAATATTTAACCTATTGAGTGCATAAAATGAGTCCTAAAGATATGTAGAGGTTATAATAACCTCTAATTACTCTCACCACTTAAAATACATAGTCAAAAAGAAATATTTCAGCTATTTTAGAATCCTCAAATTTTACCTCCTTGTTTAACTGCAATGCCCACCGTTAAGTGTGCAATGCATTCTGGTTGGTGGAGACTTAATTTCATTTACCACATTTACCGTTTCAATAATGTTGCAGCTTTTACAATCAACCACCAGTAAAGATACTGGCTCATTTTGGTTGTCATTTCCAGACAAAAGGCAAGACGTGCAGAAAAGCGAGGTTTCACAGCTGTCATAGTCAACAGCAGAAGCACCAAGCTTCCAAAAGACCCACGATGGTGATCTTATCATGCCAGCGTTGATCTAATAAGCCGAACGACTCGTATTTGTTGGAATTCTTTCAAAGTGTGTATCAGGACGTCTCCAACTATGATTTAAAATCACAGATGAACATATTGTAAAGAGTGTCTCTGGAGGCGAACATACGGAAGAAACTCAAAATATGAAGACCTTTGCCAAACCTAATGGTTTGAATCCAGTTTGTGTTGCTTTAAAAGAAGAAACTTATGTTTTATCAATAAGACATTTTGAGCATTTTTAGTTTTGTAATGCTAAACACTCATGAGGAGAAAACATCCTTTCTATTTTAAGGTAAATCATTTAATGGATACGGTATTTTGAGCTTTCAAGGAGCTTGAACATGTGAGCAGAAATACTCTTCCTGATGGACAAATAGTGTTTAGGATTCATTGAGCACATATCCTCTCTGGGTTTTACATTACTCATTTGCAGAAACATCAGTATCCAACTGTGGGGGAAGCTTATGAGTGCACACAGCATCCACACACATACATACCCACACACGTGTGCAGATCCCTACCCTGCTGCCCTGTCACAGACACTTAGAGAAACACAAAGAGGGAGACCTCAACCAAAAGTCCTGCAATGATTTTCCCTCATGTCACCACCACCCCGGCGTGTGTCCGTGTGTGTGTGTGTGTGTTTTTCCAACATGTATGTTTGTGCTGGTTGAGACCACATGCAAAGGGTTTCCACGGGCGACATCCAGAGGTTCATGAAGGGGGTCTCTGGGCTGTGATCGCTTTTCCAGCGCCGCCGTCACAAAGACACGCTTATGCAGAGAAATGACAAAAACAAATCAAAAGGCAGCAGTTCAGTCACAACCGTTTGGTTCTGCCTTGTGTTTGTTGGCAGGAAAATGTCAAAAATCACTTTGCTATGGATCCCATACGCATCAAGCTCATTCCTCCTCCTTCATGCAAAAATTAGCCGTCGCTGTAACACATTATTTCAAATTTTCCACCATTTTTGGCCATGTTTTTACGCATAAAATATTGTAAAATAAATCTGTCTATAAATGTAACAGCAAAATCCTTTGTAAAAAAAAAAAAAAAAAAAAAAATTTAAATATAATATTGTATCTGAAGGGAACAAAAACAAAGCTAGTTTACAAGATCATCACATACATTCACAAAAGTACTTTTCACTAGTCCAACAGAAGACTTGCTCTTTCAGCAGGCGTTCTAACCTTCTCGCCAGGTTTAATGTTATATCAGGATGGAGAAAAGGACAAACCACAAAACCCATGAATAAAAGAAAAGGGACAAAGCTGAGCCAAGTTTAAAGTAGCATCAAGTGCATGTGCAGAGTTTGAGTTATGACCATTGAGGCTTCGAGTGAGATGTACACTGTGTCAAATGATGCACACAACTTTCTTTTAACTTCGGATGAGTGACTAAGAGAAAATAAAGGCACATGAAACAACACTAACAAGTCGGGAGTGTGCTTATGGCGAGTTTCTACAACTTTAACATGGATCAAACAGATATGAGTGAATGGTTCAATCACATTACATCAGAACAGAGTCGAGGCTCACCGAAACACTCTAAACTGTTTAAAAGTCTCTGTGAGCAAAGTGTGAGAGCCCACTGTGTTATGTAAATGAACCACCTCAAAGGTATATTTAAACGCCTGGTCTCCCTCATTATAACTGCACCTTATTGAGTCGACTTCAAGGCACATTTTTTACCCCCAAAGATAAACATGTTCCTAAGTAAAGCAGAGACATGATTGATTCAGACACACAGCGGTGCAGTGATGGAACATTTTATCACGGTTTCAGGGAGGAATCAACAAACATTTTCACACATAACAAGAGGAACAGATGTTGCCTTTAGAGAGAGAAAGATTACACCGTTTTGTATTTTCACACATAAAGATAAAAAAAACAACAAGGAGAAGGTAAAAGTCAATTTCCCTGGTCTTTTTCTTCTTTTATTGTATTATTTTTCTCTCTTGTAAGCGGATATGTAAACTGTAGCAGAGAAATAGTTTCTCTGTTTGAAAGCTTTGTTTCTGTATGTGTAGGAATTTTATTATTTTTTGGCACCAACAGCAATTCCCGTGCCATCTTTCTCTGTACTTGCTCACACAAACCGAACATGAAGCGTTTGGAGATAGTACAAGTCAACTCAAACTGTATGATTGGTTTCTGGAAGAAAAAAAAAAAGAATTTGAATATGTTTAAATTACACCCAGTCGATTTAACTTTCACAAGAGGGTGTCAAAGTCAAAGTTGGCCAAGTTTGAAATGTCCTGCAAAATCTCAAAATCTCAGAAATGGAGAATAACTCACCGTGCATTTTGTTATGACTGGAACTCATATTTGAAGGTGACCAAAAAGAGAGTTTCAACTTAAAAACAAGGACACAGAACGTCTTATTATAACCCTCACACAATGTTAAATCCTAATATTTTACTGTACGATAACACATCTTTCTTTTCTTTGGTGCCACAAATCCCACGCTGGCTTATGAAATCTGAGATTTTAAAGGGTTTGCTGGTAGTTTGTACAGAAGTTATGTCAGATTGTCTCAAGGTTAAAACTTAGCTGCACTTTTTTGGAACTGCACTTTAGGGGATTTTTAAAATAAATAATATAAAGTATACTACAAAATATCTTACCTGTCAGATATTTTGCACAGAATTGAGTTGCTTCTTTTGTTTTTCCAAAGGATGGAAAGAAAGAGAGAGCATGTACGTCATGTAAACGTTTGACACCAGAAAAAAAGAACAAAACAAGGGTCTTTCTTTCAGTATATAAAACCAGAAAAGGGAAATCCTTACATCTGTGCGTGTCATGTACCTTCAATCTTTTATTTAGACAGGTTTTCATGCACTAATTGGTCACTGGTATGAAAGGTCACGTGCTGCCCCCTAGTGGTCATATAGAAACGCTGCATCCTCACAGCAGTTGGAGAATAGCAGTTCATAACTGCCAGTAAATTCCAGTCCAGTTTATTTAGGAAGAGCACGATCAAGAGTCAGAGTCAGAATCACTGTATTGCTCCCTGAGGAGAAGTTGCTCCTGCACAAAAATGCTGAGAAAAAAAATATACCGCCATTACTAATTTAAGTACAGCAAATTAACCAAGAATAGAATTTAAACTCAAAGTAGAATATTTAAAAAATAGTACATAATGCAAATACAAATTGCATCAGTTAATTGATTCTGTGTCCAACAGTTTTAGGAGTTGTACAGCTTGATGGCTGCAGGAAGGAATGATTTCATGTGGTGCATCGTGACAGCGTTAGTTTGGACCTGAATGTACTCTTATATCTGACCTGTACGTTGTGTAATGGGTGGTCCACCTTGTCAAGGATGACTTGAAGCTTTGACAGTGTCCTCTTCACCAACATCAATTTGTTTTGTCTGTTGGCGTCCACAACCTTCAGCCCGCTGCCCCAAAAACCCCACAGAAAAGAAGGGAACAAAAAGGGGGAAAAAAAGGAAAAAAGGATGGCTCTGGCTACCACAGACTCATGGAAAATCCTGAGTATAGTCCTGCAGATCCTGATGGGCCTCAGCCGCCTCAGAAAGTACAGACGGAGAGCAGCATGACCAAGACCATTTTTATTAACAAAATCAAAGTACATTTATAACAGTACCTCATTTATAATCCAGGCCCGTTTGAGCTGTCAACTATCAGACTGTTAGTAAGACCGGGACATGAACATATGTACAATGTCTCACAACGTATGTAAGTTTGCAGTTTGGTCACGACAGTTTCCTCTCTGCTTCTTTAACTGGTGTGCAAACACAACATCCACTTTCCAGTTAACTCGTCTGAGAAACATTACAAACCTACACAAATCCAGGTCCAATGTGGACCGTATCTGCCGTTCCCGATTTACAAACAGCCAAAATATTTTAAACTAATGAATCACATGACAGATTCATAATTTTCCTGACATCAGTCCCCCTCCTTTTTTTTTTTTTATTCAAGTACATAAGCAGGAAAAAGATGTGCTTTGTGGGTGGTAACCAACACAGTCGGAGCAGCAGGTGGTCCTCATGACAGATGTGACATTCAAACCACAGACTGGTTCCGTTTAGATCACTCCAATAAGAAAAGTGTTTACCACGAACAGAGACTGGGAAATGAAATACCATGTTTTAGTGCTGTAGCACTACGGTTTTGTCCTGCTTAAACTGCTCAAAACGCTCGAAAATATTACATTTAAAAAAAAAAAAAAACTGAATAATGCAGAGTGTAACATTCACCCAGGACAGAAAAGTACACAGAAGATGTTTAATGTGCCACAACAAAACAAGACGGTAATCTTTAAGCCCCTGATATGGTTTGATCACGACTCGTCTGGACACGAACGTAAACATGTTGTTTAACTCCTAATTAGCATCAGTCTTAAAATGTACAACCACCATTTAAATGTGTTGCACAAGTATGAAGACGTAAGAAGACAGTAAGAGTGTGTGTGGGCATTAAGTTGACAGATTAAGACTAGAGGGAGATTATAACGAAACAAGTGAAGCACTGAACCCAATCACATCACAACTGGGAGTCATTAACCCTCCGTCATCTCTGTGTACGTGAGCGTGCACGTGCGAAGCATCAGATCTTGAGTGTCGTAGTTGACGCAGGGAAGGATGTTTTTCTTTTTGTTTTTTTGTTTTTTTTAAGAAGCGCTGAGGATGACAGATCACACACACACACACACCTGTAAACACAAACACACACACACACACACACACAGTGTTCATGGCATCCAATGAATCACAGGCTGAGCACACCAGCAGCACAAAAAAAAACAAAATAAAATAAAATACAAAATTTAAAAAGAAAATCAGACAGGCACAGTCTTGCAGACCATCATCCTTCTTTTTTGCTTCCCCAGCTGAACAGTTTGGACATGGGAGACTTTTTCTTTGTTTTTTCCTTCTTAATATCTAAGGTAGAAAGAGAAAAAGAGCAGACGTAAACACAAACTGACATGACATCACACACCGAATGAAAATGAAACTTCGAAATTAACTTTATGAATACATTAAACTGCTAATGGCTAATCTTTAGCCCGTGGTCGGCGCAGTCACTTGCTGAAATATAATGACCTTTCATTGAAGTTCAATCAATCTCCTCAATTTCAGCTCTGCATTCCTGATCATGAATTGCAAATGAAGCCAGCTTTAACTCTGTTCTATCAGAGGGTCAAATTACCTGGCTGCATTATCCATTTGTCTAATGGGAAAGCTGCTAACTAGAATAGAGCAGGAGCATTTTGTTTGGTGCTTTTTTCCATTAACAGAAATTAGATCCAAAGAGATGAAAACATCGCCCAGTGTCACCCTTAAAAATGCACCACATGTTCACGCACTCCTCTATAAACCACAGTGAGAACTCCATCTACTTCAATTAGAAATGTACATGATGGAAATTCTGAATTTTGTTCATTAATAAGCCAACTAAGTTGTGCTGACACCGAGGTTATGATAACTAATGAGCAGAAGGTGGGCAGGCGCCCATGGAGGTGGTGGAGACACTCACTGAAATTCATCATCATCTTGTTTAGTTCCTCGTCTTCCTCTTCCTCCCTGAGGAAACGAAGCACAAAGAAGAAACAACAGTAAACAACAGGCCATACCCATGTGCCATACAGGTGTTGAAATCATCATATTTTACTAATTGGAGTTAAATCCTCAGCAGTAACCGACTACTTGAAGTCTGTGCGTCTCCTGTCAGTGAGTTGTATTGAGGTCCGTCCATTTCTTGCTCTTTTCTGATGTTTTTTTTTTTTTTTCTTGTCTGTAGCAAACGTCCCCTTTCAACTGCGGTAAAGTTATGTGAATTCAGCTAGCTGGGGTCTTAAAATTAGCTGGTTTTGAATCAATGTCTGAAATCTGTGTACAAAAGGAGCTGGATGACACCACAGCTGTAATACACAACATTTATCTGCCTCTTTTTATTTTATTTTATTTTTTTTCCTCTGTTTGGAAACCCACCTGAGTCTGTCCTCATCCAGACCTTCTATAATTGCGTTTCTGTCATTGACGATCTCCAGCAGTTTTTCCATCAGCTGCGCTTCTCTCTGTCTGTCCCGGTCTGTTTTCAAATGTTCTGCGTGCATAAGCAGATTTTAGCGTGAGGCCATCGATCCGTTTCCGTCGTAAACTTTGTTTAAATGGTTCCTCTTTAGCCCTCACCTGGTTTATCCATCAGTCTCCTGAGCTCCTGCTCAACAGTGGGCTGCTCTTCCTCCAGATCCTGAGTTCTTCCACTGCACATGATGAAAACCAACAAAAATACACATTTATTTTAACTTAAGCAACATAGGTTTTTGTGTATTATGTGTTATTGAATTGCATGTGTACCATCGTGGTGGATCATAATCTGCATTATTATAAATTTAAACTTGAATGAAATGATTTTAGAATACTTTGGGGTGGAAATAATACAACTAGTACATCACCTATGAAGCAGATAGGACATCAGTCTCCAATTTACACACTTTTAGCAGTTGTGTCATTTCAATACCTATTGAGTTTAAGTCCACTATTCCCTTTTGCTCCATTTTGGTCTCATCAACTCCTAAGCTTTCCGCTAAATCTGCAGAAAGGTCTGCGGTTTGTCTCCCCTAACTGTGTCTTTCAGCTGTCCAGAGCTGAGATGGAAGTGTGAGGCGAGTGTGAGAGAGGAAATGACACTGACAGGTAAAACACTCGGGTTTTGTTGGGCTGTAATTTTCTGGAACGGCACCGTTTACATGATATAAAGAAACTGGATCCCTTGTAAGGATAATAATAGTGATTTAAAGCAGTTTTATGTGGTTCCAACAGTAGTCGTATGTAATTATCCACAAGTTCTCATCATGTCTAATAGCTCTAGAGCATGGTTATTTCGTGAAAACCACAAGGGCAGTGTATGTTTTGTTTCAAACAGATTCGTGCTTCAAACTTCTGTTGGATCAGTGATGCCAGTGGGGAGTGGGCTGCCTTGCTCCTCGCTGTGGAGGAGGATGCTGGGAACTCAAACTGTCACCCTTCTGGTCACAAGTCTGTTTCCCTTATTAGTAAATAGTGGCATGCCCTTTTTGTCTGTGTGTGTGTGTACGTGTGTGCGTGTACACTCACATGTATACCAGCTCAGACTCCCGACGCATAGCCAGCTGCTTGTTCCTGATCAAGTTGAACCACTCAACCATGAGCTCATCCATGACAGAGTCATCGTCACCCTCTGACACACAAACACACACACACACATACAGCTGATACACACACATTGCTTTCTCCAAGTCTCATTTTTAGGGCAAATATGTGTTCTGTGTGTATACAATGAGCGCATTTATCTCACCTTCCTCACTGCTACGGAGCTTCATCTCCAGCTCCACGCCTCTCTTCTCCAACTCGTTCACATTATCTTCGATCTCCTGGAGTTCCCTTATGATTTCCTCTTTAGGAATGTAGTCTGGCTTCGTCTGCAGGTGCGACATTCAGTTGCACACAGGTGAAGACAAAAAAAAAAAAAACTGAGTGGAAATGTGAACCAAAGCATAGAAAGGCATCCTTACGTCCTATTTGGTGTGCAGCCAAAAACTGACAGCAGACAGCAGCTATAAAGAGTAATTACTGAATTCCAAATCAATCTTTATAGCGTTATATGCTATTTTGACTTCAGACTTTTTTTTCTTTTTATTCATTTTCTATGTTTCAGGGTTTAATTATCAGATTTGTAGCTTTCCTATATCAGCAAATTCTGTTAAGATTCCTCACTTAACACTTTCAGTAGTGTTACCAGTAATTAGACTGTACCAGTGCCCATCACACACTGCTGACATGACTACATTTTCAGATTTTTTAAATTTTGGTCATTTGCCTTCTCTTAGTTACCTTTTGTAACAATAATTTTTTAAAAATGATAGTAATAATAAAAACTGTATGAAACACTTTGAAGTTGCTGGGATCAGCTCAGGAAGTTCATCTGCACACCTCCTCTTGTTCAGAAGCAAATTTCAGATTCGTTTTTCCGATTTGGGCTAAAGATGATCAACAAAAAAAAAGTTTTGCATCCTCAATATACGACTTTGTCTTAACAAAAATCGCCTCTAGATTTTCCAAGGGCTCTAAAGGAATAAGTAGTAGAAATAACTATTAACTGTTGTTCATATGAGTGAGACCTCCATGTGAGCAGGACGTTCTGCAGTGACAGCTGGACCCTGTCAGAGCTGTCGGCCATGAACCCATTTAGGAGAGTTTTGGTCTGAAGTATCTGAATCCATGCAGCTCCAGCTGCAGTCAGCCAACAATGTGCTGCTGCTTCCTGTGTCTGAGGCTTCGCTGCTGCTGAAGTCACTTAAAATGTGCTTTTGCAGCCTGCCAGACAAGACTGTCTGCTCTGAGCGAGAAACAGAGCAAATAATCTTTGGGTATCCATGTCACAATATCAGAAACTAAGTCGAGACTTGCTGAAATTCAAAATAAAACCTAGAAGTGACTTATTAGATAGTAAATGCATAGATCATCCCCCAGTATCAAAATATGTTGCTAGAATGTGAGAGGGTAACTCTTGATTTATTTATTCTAAAGATGGCAGATGATTGGTAATGTAAAAACCTGACTGACATCAGGCAGAAGTTCACACAGACACAGCCTCCATCTGAGGGGCAGTACCTTAGAAACCTTCGACTCTGGCTTGGGCTCGTTTACAGTGTGATCCTTTTGGCCATTCTGGAATCCTGAAAAGAGATTAAAAACACAGAAAATAAATTCCTAAAGTGTAAAAATAAAAGGTGGAAGCCAGTAGTGCTAACAGCATCAGCGTATATTTAAATAAAACTAGCATGTTGTTACCCTTTGGTGCTTGTGGAGTCACAGAAATGCTCAGGGTGGAGAGATGAGAATTGGACGAGGAAGGCCCAACGGCAACCTCTGAACTCTTTCCAGCTCCATTTGCCGCTGATATACTGGAAGGACCAGCAGGTCTGTAAATGGAAGAAGGAAAAACAAACAAGGAGATAGAGAAAGCTTAATTAACAGCCGCTGATCTGCTTCTATAGGCAGTCCCTTCTCTGTCTTACTGCAGGCTTCTGATTCATGACAGCAAGGGGAAAGGTCATGTGGGGAGAGGAACTCTGAGCAATGAGCATATGCTGCACCACAGAGAACCCTGCTCAGCCCTGACACCATTTGGGGCTCGCACGCATGTGGCGGAAGAGGAGATACCAAGAGCTCTGACTACAAATGATGGCTGAGCCATTTGGAGCAGCAGCAGGTACAGGCTTCCTGAGGGAGGAATGTGGGGAGAGATGGATGGAAGACTGGAAACCATGATGGATGGATGGACAATACATCAGGAGGGGGAAAAAAAAAAAAGCTCCAACAGTTAATGCTTCACGATGTCAATATGCTGAGACGCTCCCTGTTGTTTTAACAGGAACAGCAGCAAATCATGGACAGAAATACAGAAATGACGATATCAAAAACAAAATAAAAGTCAGTAAGATTTGTCTTACTTGTTTTCTTTGGAGATGGGTTTGAGCCTCGACCTCCAGTCTGCAGGAGACTCGTTGTCTGATGATCCTGAATAAAAAGGAAATCCATTAAAACGTGTTTTCCCCACTTTCTGCTTCACCGACTTCACCACAGTGATGTGTCATCAGCCTCCTATGGATGTCACTCATTGATTTCATTCGATGATGATAAAAGGTATCATTTTCCAGTTGGGGCAATGCAACAGGGATTTAAGTAATCAATTTTATGAGGGTCATTAAAAAGGTAAATTAAACCTATTAGGACATATTTTATGTGACCCAGTCTGCACAGAAGTAAAGACAAATACTTGATAGTATTAAAATACCAGAGTGTTATCTTTGCACCAGATGGTACTTCATAATAGCAGGAAGTTTGAACTACAGAGGAAAATGGTTTCAGGAAGCTTGGAAACCAAATAAGGTTTAGCAAAGTTTATAAAATAAGAGGTCAAATAAAGAGCTTTCCTGGGAAAATAATAATAATAATAATGTTCAAGTCATGGACATCTTATACAAATGAAGAAAGTCTCTTCCAAAGAGAGAAAAAAATATATTCTTAATTTAATTTTAATCAACTTTAATAATAATTACAATTTATTAATAAT
>JBAMYA010029259.1:0-16096 GCA_037176975.1 Arrhamphus sclerolepis | reverse complement strand
TTGATTAAGTTGTCACAGTGTGTGTGTGTGTGTGTGTGTGTGTGTGGAGGGGGGTGGGGGGGTGGGGGGTGTTGAAATGAGTCTTGACACAGTTTGTTGTTTTGCATTTAAGTGGTGCAAAATAAACAGAGTAAACCTCTACCATTATTTTCATGCTATCAGAAACAAAAATTCAATTTCTGCTCTTTTTTTCTGTTTTAAAGTATAACACCATCTAAATAATTCCATATTTTGGAACTTTTAATCTGGAATAAAAATAACTAGGTGAAGAAAAATGAATCATGTACACAGAATAAAAACAAACCTCATACATCATATGAAAGTCTTAAATAGCATAGTTCACATAAAATTCTGAAACACTTTTATTGTTAATAACCGATGCTTTTACTATGTCCATAGGCCACCACGTCGAAATTGTGTGCATGACAACAATTTACAGAATCAGCACAGAACAAGTGAAGGCTGGATAAGGGTTTACGGCATGGCATGTGTCAAAGTTTAACTAAATAAGAATAAGAGTACGGCCAGAAGGAAAATAAAGAAAAATCACATATCCTTTTATGAACAGATATGGAAATGCCTGTAGATTTATGCAGAGCTGGTATGGTGACACAGTCAACACAAGGAGTTGCATGTGCCCTTGCATGTTAAAAACAAGCTGGCTGGCTAGCCTCGATGCAAGTTTGAGAAAAATCTCATTCCAAGCATAAACCTGTGTTTTTAAAATTAATAAACATTAACTTGCCGCTGCAGTGTCGCCACATGAAACCCAATGTTCTCGTTCGTGCACACACAGAAACCTGCCTCACTGCCCTTACAAGCAGGTATTATTGTTGCAGTAGTAGTACATTATGCAGCATGAAATAAGGGCTGTAAGGCTGATGGTGAAGTTAATTAGAGGCCAGGTCAGTCACCTCCACCTTGTGACCCATCTCCACCTCTCCCATCATCCTATCCACCTCTCCTCTGTCATTCAAAGACGCATGACTGCTAATGAGCATATTCTGAGCCAGATCATGCCTGCAGCAGTACCATTTTCTTGTTGTAGCGCTTTCTCCCCCTTCCCCAGACAGAGAGAGGAGGCTACTTTTTCCCACCGTGTTTCCAATTAGATGCCCTTGTATTCATCCCTCTGTAATTTCTCCTGGCTCTCTCTATCCTGTTGTTCCTCTCATCTGTTGGTGTTGGAAGCTGGTTGTAAAACAGGCTGCCTTATCCAAATGGAGACAAACCCTGCGGCTACCATAGTTTTGCTACTGAGGCAGGGTCGCATTATTCTTTTTTAGTCTGCCTGTGTGTATGTTTATGTGTGTATATGTGTTTGTTTTTTTAGGCTGCGCTTGACATTAGCCTTACAGTCACAGGTAATGATCTCATCTCCCCGCAGCTCACTGGAGGCACACTAGCCAAGATTGGTATTGTAATGGTACTGTAATGGGCAGCCTGACAAGTGCTTTCTCTTAATGTTATACCTCCTCCCCCCTCCCCCTTCTTTCTCCCCCACTCTTCTTTTCAGGTGCATTTTCCTTGTTTGAGAAACAACAATATGGAAACCAAGTGTGGTGACACCAAGGTATGTATTTAATTCTTTTAGAAAAAAATGCAAAAACAAAATCTTTTTAATACTAATATGCAGGAAACACAATAGCAGGTTCAACTTTCAGCAACTTAATTGTGAATAAATTTCATCCACCATGATTATAGGTGATAACCAGCAGAGGGACAGATAATTCAGATCTATTACATTCCTGGAACAAAGTTGTTTCCTTTAGCTATAAAGTAACAAACAACTTTATTTGTGCAACTCCAGAAGTGGACGCTGTGCAAAATGTTAATTAAAACAGAATGCAATGATTTATAAATCTCATTCTTGGAAATTAGCTTTATTGCTATAATCTGGAACAAGCCATCTTCTTACTTTTGTAACCCATGATTTTTGTGCATGGTCCCTGTCTTAAATAAACTAAATAAAAGTTAAAAAAAAAAAATACACATATTTTATTCCCAGTAGAACATAAAGATCATATCAGATGTGGAAACTGAGACATTTTTTTTATAATTTCATGGAAAATATTAGCAGCAACACAGCTCAAAAAAGTTGGAACAGAGTGATGTTTAGCATTGTGTAGCATCCTCTCGTCTTTTAACAACAGTCTGTAAATGACTGGGAAGTGAGGAGACCAGTTGCTGGAGTTTTAGGAGAGGAATGTTGTATTTTTGTCTGATGCAGGATTCTGGCTGGACCAACAGCCCTGCACCTTTGTTGCTGCATTTTTCATGTTTTCTATTGGTGAAAGGTCTGGACTGCAGACAGGTCAGTTCAAGACCTGAAGCCATGCTGTTGTGATTGATGCAGTATGTGCTTTAGCATTGTCTTGTTGAAATATGCGTGTAAGCTGCCTACACTATAGGCACTTATGAAACCTCATACCATCAGAGATGCAGGCGTCTGATATGTCCACCAATAACAAGCTTGATGGTCTCTTTCCTCTATAGTCTGCAAGACAGGGCATCCATGGTGCCCAAAACGATCTTCACTTTTTGATTCATCTGACCTCAGAACAGTTTCCATTTTGCCTCAGACCATTTTAGATGAGCTGTGGCCCGAGGAAGATGGCTGATCATGTCTACATATAGATTCTTCTTTGCATGATACAGCTTTAACTTGTGTTTGTGGACTGCACTGCTAACTGTGTTCACATACAGTGGTTTCTAGAAGTGTTCCTGAGTCCAGGCACTGATCTCCAGTAGATAATCATGGATGTTTTAATGCTGTGCTGCCTGATGGCCCAAAGATCACACCAGTGATCATTCACTTTTGAATTTCAGCCTTGTCTCTTGCGCACAGACACTCCTCCTGATTCTTCAAATCTTTTGATGATATTATGTACTGCAGATGGTGGGATCTACAGTGTCTTTGCAATTTGATGTTGGGGAACATTTTTCTGAAATTGTTCCACAACTTTTAAATTCAACTCGCACATTGGTGAACTTCTGCTCATCTTTACATCTGAGTGGCTCTGCCTCTACGGACCTGTTTCCTGTTAACTTAATTAGTTGTTAAATGCTCTTCTATTTGCTTTTGATTTACACCATTCACCTTTCCAGCCTTTTGGTCCCTCCCCTTTTCAACTTTTTTTGAGATGTGAATGTCAAAATGAGTAAATATTTTGCATGAAATGGAAAAAAGTCTCAGTTTCAACATGAGACATGTTCTTTACATTCTATTAGAAATATATGGGTTCGCACATCATTGCATTCTGTTCTTATTTACGTTTTACACCGTGTGCCAGCTTTTTTGGAAAAGCGATTGTAAATCTTGGATCGTAAAAAGGACAATAGAAGAACAATACAGAACAATAGTTTAATCCTTTCTTCTGATACTGCATTAAGAGTTTTACAGACCATGTACCCAATACCACTCTGAATATGGTCTCAGTTCAGCAAACTTCCTTTTCCTGGATTCAACATTTTTTTTATACTTTGAATCCACCTGCTCTCAGATCTGAGGCTTTCTCTTGGCCTCTCAAACTCAAAGCTGCTCGAGTATTTTTTTTTCTCTCTTTCTATTTATTCTTACCGAGATAAGCAATGAGCCCCAGGCATCCTTCACTTAACAACCCCAATCTGTGTAGACTACTCACACTGGCACAGAAACACACTTTTCCCCTCAAACACATGCATAAAGCTGCTTTGAGTTACAGCTGAGGTGGAGGTTAGAGGGTTTCATGCACTCTGTGTCAGACGGTGGGTTCTTATTGAATGCTGTTAGCGGCTGTGTGAAGCCTCAGAGAGCACACTGAGCACACGGACTCTGCTGTTTCTTTGCTTGCAGCCTTGTGGTTTACAGTATTCAAAGAGAAAAACCATTCTGAAAACCTACGACATTTTCTATTCTGTGTTTTTGTAAATATGTCTGTGCTTGTAAATATGAAAATGCTCTGAACGAGAGAGACAAGACCGTTTTGGCAGAGTCATCAAGAGACGAATGTTGGAAGCCCCTGCAAATGTAACTGTGATGATTTTTTTTCTTTTTTCTTTTTTTTTTCAGGCTGTGGGCTTCTCATTTAACAGTTGTCAAAGCAATGTTGTTTGTATTTTTCAAATGTAAAAACTTAAGAAAGTTTTATATAAATCCATAAAATTGTATGACTTTTTTCCCCGAATCACTGCCAAAGATGTAAAAGCTGAGATTGAGGTCAGTAGCAATATCATAAATCTGTTTTGAAGTGGCTGTTAAAGACTTAATTAACTCCAGCAATCAAAAACTAATTAGTGGTAAACCATTAACCTGCCTGTTTGTTGTGACTTCAACTAAAAGGTGAGTTTATCACATTGAATACATGCTTGCACGCTTACACATGAGATTATAAGGGACGTACACATACGTGCACACACACACACACACACACACACACAGACTGAGAGGAAGACAGCTAAAGTACTACTGTATAACTGAACCTGTTAAAAATGAATGAAGCCAACATCCATGAGAAGAAACTCATTCTGCATTATTTATAAAATTGAGAATATCCTGAAACAGCTTGACCTCTTCCATCTCTTTTTAATACACACTCCTGCTCTTTAGTAGTCTCACCTGTTGTGATACCTACCCCAACAAAAGTCAGTACGACTCAGTCAGTAAGTCAGTATTAGATAAATTTAATGCATTTCTTCTGTTAGTACATCTTTTTGCTCTCCGTGTTTGGTTTTCATGAGAGCAAACAGGCAGTTGGAGCAACTTTTTGTTTAGATGTAGATGGATAGAAACCATATGTTCATGTAGTTTATATGCAGTAAGTGTAAATATTTTGGATTGTGATTTTACAATAAAATGATTGGTAATGCATGCTTCTGCGATGTTAGTTTCTCTAAATTGTAGACTGCGTTGACTGGAAAAAAGAGCTTCATCAGGATAACAGTGCCATATGCCCATAAAACACTGCTATTAAGGACACAGAGGGAATTGATTCAGCCTTAATTCACCTCACATCATCAAGTGTACCACTCTGCAAGAGGGTACTGTTTGTGTTTGTGGTTCTGAAAAGTTATTTTCAATGATTGTCCTCCACCTCTATCGCTTTGTGTTTATTACATACTTTCCATCCTATTGTCTGCCTTTTTGAAATGGAAACCAATTTACGATTCCTTTCACGACACTCTATTATTTAGTGTTGGCCAACCATGTTTCATTTTCATCAACTAGATGAGCATACATTTTATTTCATGTATCCTGAGACAAAATAGTAAATGGTTCTCACATGTATAGCACCCCCACAGTGAGTTTTCCATTAACTAGCTCACACATACGTCAATCTGGCACTTTTTTAGGATGCAGCGTTTTGTCTCTATAGTCACAAACCAGTGAGCATATCAAAGTAAGGCTCAGTTTTTTCCTCACACACGACTGGAGAGCAGCCCAAACATCTGGCTCTACTAGCTGTGAAAACTATTTTTCTTAAAGGGATATGACAACATTTAGGGAATTATCCTCTCTGCTGTCAGTCTCAGAGTTTAAAAGAGGACTCGTCTGTGCATCCAAAAACCCACACGAGGTTAGCACAGCAAATCCTCCAAAGTCCACAAGCTGAAGCTTACTTTTTTAAATCTATTAATTAACCTTTATTTAACCAGGGAGGAAAGAGACTCGTGATTGAAAACCTCTTTTTCAAGTGTGTCCTGGCCAAGATGGGCAGCAGCAACACATACAAGGCAAGTAACGCTCTGAAAAACACCAGGACTTGTTTTGTTACCAAGATTACAGTGATTACCACAGGAATAAATGGCCTTCTAAACGTATCATGTTAGCTTACTGAAGCAAGTGGACACAAGACCTTCCCCCCCTCAGTCCATGTTACCTGTAACGCCCTTGTTGCCCACTCAACTTCCAAAACCTGTATTTCTTCCCCGGTGGATTTTTGCTTGAAATAATTATGGCTCTGGACTGTTTGGCCTGATGTAATCTGGGGACTGCATGCTCCTAACATTGGCTACCGGTTGCAGTCATGCTAGTCGCTAGCCACTGGCTGGACACGCCGGTGACAGAAATTACAACAAATTTTGGGAGTGCTGCATGCATTCACTGAGCCCAGGTAGCTGCACTTTGCAAAAAATGAGATTAGTCGTTGAATGGTTACAAGAGTGTTTTACTTTCTACGTAATGTAAAATGCACATGTCAAAACAATAAGAACATAAAGAAGAACATTTTTATTTTGACACTTAGACTAGGGGTCGCAATCCATTTCCAGTGACTATGCTAAGCAAGGACAGCAGGGGCTTTGTCAAACTGGGTTACTGATGGAAAAAGAAGAGTGTGGTGTATATACCCTCATACAAATAAACCAATTCCCAGGATATTGGCATGACACTTTATGCACAAAAGACAGCGGAAACTACTTAATCTACTCATACCAGACAGCTACAAATAGATAGATGGAAGAAAAAAAGCTTCAAATTTGGGAATTCAGGAAATCAAAAATGATAGAAAAGCATCACCAATGCCTTCTTTCACTTCCTACTAAAACCGTAACCCTAACTTTCTTCAATTACTTCACGACCCAAATTATGTTGCTGTGACAAGTGCATGTATTCACACAACATTCCAGGATAAAATCACTGTATTTCTATGTTTTATTTTAATATACAGACAAAAGAAGACTGTCCTTTTCCGTTAAACACACAACACAGAGTCTGCTGCTGCTCGCACAACCGGTGGCAAGTTGCTGTTAAACATTACATTAGTATCAGTGATCAAGTCCTAAGAGGTTCAGGGTTCCTGGTCTTGAAATGAGGACACACTAGCAATAAAACGCTCTCCTTTTTGAAGAAATTCTGTGTGTGTATGTTTCCATGTCTGCATGTGCAAACATATTAATGAAACATGATTAAATATGATAGATCCTCCCAGAGGAAAAAGCCCTCAAAGTTACACATCCTGATAAAAGCATAAACATGTGTGACATTTTAGCACAGCTCATCTTTGTATCCAACCCCCCTGCGGGTCGAAGCATACTCAAGCACACCAGCTCGCTCTCCTCTTTACCCCGATCATCTTCACACAAGTCAGCCTGTCACCTTTGATATATTTTGTTCTTGCCTCCCTTTTGGTTTACGTCTCTCTTTCTAACTGCATTTACATAAAAGTATACATTTAAAATGTCCTGCCATAATCTTGAAACCCACTCTGCATGTATGTGCACATACGCAGTTTTTCGATTAGCTACATTCATTTTCCCTCCCCTCTGCCATCTCTCCTGATCTTCACATGCTCTCTCCACATCTGTCACGCACTTGATATCCTGACACATCTGAGTTATTGAAGAGAGGCGTGCTTTGATAGCTGTGGCTGCACTGTGATATTTTGCCTTTGATTTGGGGTCCTGCTGCATAGAGCTATTTTCGGTGTGTGTGTGTGTGTGTGTGTGTGTGGGGGGGGGGATGAGTGTTTTTCTCAGGGACAGTTGTGGAGGCAGATGATCAACCCACGAATCTTTCAATAGAATAGCCACTGCCACTCACTCACATACACACATAAACCCACACTGTGTTAGTAGCTAAATCAGCAGGACAAGAAACAAGGTGTTGTATCCTCATGTGTGCATTTGACTTAAAATTGTTAACACTCTTACCAACACTCATCTCACAAATTCACCTCCAGACATATTGATCCATGTTTCTGAGGTGGCTGTGTCATCACAGGGATCAACTGATTGAAGCTGTCTGATTTCAGTTCCATGTGACTGCAGTGGGTTACGTCTGAATGTAACAAAGAGGGATAAGAAGTGGTGCAGACAGTTACAATTAGAGCTTTAATAAGGTGTAGCAGCTAATGTCCCATTTTGTTCCTCATGACTGTGGTCCCATGGGTGTTTCACTTTAACATCACCAACACAGAAAAGATTCAGGACCGGGTTCTTTTCACCTAACATATAAAAAAAAACAACACAAATGTTCAACAGTTTTAGCCTTTTTATTTTTTAACAAATGCCTTCACTCTTTTTTTTTTTTTTTAAAAAACACAAAATTGTTTTAACTTTAAATGCTACTATTCCTACTGTTTGCTCATTCTTTGTGTTTCTCAATGTAAAAAGAACTGAAAGCTCTAAACAGCTGTGTAGCCTGAAGAAAACCACTTATCAATTAGGCTTATTGGAGGAAAGAAAGGAAGAAAGCTTGAACTCAAGGTCACGTGTTCTGATGAGTTCAGATTTGTTCTGTTCCACCATGATGGCATCAGGATAATATAAAGTGATGCACACACACTCTCTGCTGAGACATGCTTTTCGGATCACTTCAATCCAGTAATACACTGCCCGTCCAAAAGAAAAAGTCACATACTCTAATTTTTTATTTTTTTTTGGACTGCCTTTAGGTTTGATTATGGCACACTTTCACCATGGCATCGTTTCAATACACTTCTGCAATGTCACAACATTTAATTCCATCCAGAGATGCATTAATTTTATCGCCAAGATCTTGAATTGATGGTGGGAGACTCAGACCACTGCGTAAAGTCTTCTCCAGTACATCTTTAAGATTCTTAATGGGGTTCAGGTCTGGACTCTGTGGTGATGTCTAATACCCCCTGAACCACTCTTTCTCTGTTTAAGACAGATGAATCCTGGTATTGTCATCTTGGAATATGCCCATGCCTTCAGGGAAAAAAAAAATTATGATCATTGAGTATATTCAGGTAGTCAGTTGACCTCATAACATTGCTTAACTTAGACCTGAACCTAGACCTGACCCCAGCAACCTCAGATCATAGCACTGCCCCCACTGGCTTGTACGGTAAACACTAGGTATGATGGGAACATCACTTCATCCTCCTCTCTTCTTACTCTTCCCTTTATCCATTACTCTGGAACCGTGAACCACCGTCATCAGACCACATGACCACATGAGTCTAATCTTTATTCTCCCTAGAAAATTGAAGTTGTTTTTTTTTTCTTTTTTTTTCAGATTAGCCTCTTCTGATAAGTGGTTTTCTTAAGGCTACACAGCTGTTTAGTCCCAGTTCTTGAGTTCCGTTCACATTGTGCTCATGAAAATGGTCTCACTTTCACTATTAAACATAATCATGAATCCTACTGTTTTTTTATGATATGATTTCAACAAATGTTTAAAAGAAGAATGATCACAATCATTCAAGATTTTTTTTCAACCACATTTCTTCCAGGGAGATGATTGTTTCCCACTATCCCTCCAGTTTATAATAATCCATGGGACGGTTCTTACCACAGTTTTAGTAGTTTCAGCAATCTCCTTAGATGTGTTGCTTGATGCACGCCAATAATTTGACCCTTCTGAGACAGATTTAACATCTCTTCCACGACCACAGGAAAAGATGGTTGTTTGACATGGTTGTTTAATGAAAAGCTACTCAATGCATCTCTTAGGGTTAAATGACTAGTTGGCAGGTGAAACATAATCAACCTTGTAGTAATTATCCAATGAGAGGCTCTTAACTATTCACTTGGTTAAATGCAGGGTTTTTTTTTGGACAAGCTTCATATTTCAGAGGGAAACCATAAATGCACTATACATTTTTAAACTTTGGTTTTGTCCTTTTAATTTCTTTTTTATTCATCTTTACTTCACCAGGTTAGCCCCATTGAGATCATGGATCTCTTTTACAAGGAAGACCTGGACCACACACTCACCATCACAATCACTCCTATGGGACATTTAGAGTTACTAATTAACCTAACATGCATGTTTTTGGACTGTGGGAGGAAGCGTGGGCTTTGAACCAGGGACCTTCTTGCTGTGAGACAGCAGGGTTAACCACTGGTATCATAGATATTTTGTGTTGTTTGTCAAGTCCTGTGCAGCACATTTGGAGAGAAATGACAAATCACCACCTGTTACTGAGCTCTTCATCTGCTCACCTCCAGCCTAAAATCTTCAGGGTACTGGTCGTCTCCTGCATGTGACAAAATATAGCACAGATACAGAAAAAAAACAGAAAATCTTTGTAGTGTGTCATGGTGGGAATTGATGGAATTATATATGATGGAGAGAATTTTGTTCAAATGTCTTCAGAGACACTTCTGGCCCTGTGTACGACACCTGAATGATCACACTCATTTCTCTGACCCTGAATCTCCTCCTGCGGCAGACCACAGCACTCCTGACATGGAAAGTAGTCACTTTATCACTTTCTAGTATACAGTCTCTGTCTTTGTCTGATGTCCAAATACTTGCCGCAGGCAACCAATCCAGTCTTCTTGTCCATGATACTTTTTTGACCTGGTTGCACTTTTCTTCCTCCTTTTTCTCAAAGGTCAATCACTAAAAAAATGTCAGCCATGAAAGCATTACCCAGCAGAAGGTCTCACCACATTCTAGAGACATCAGTGGTTTATTTACACATGCAAGTCTTATTTGAATTATAGGAGTACTTGTGCTATTTGAACAGACTGAGCACCTAAGGCAAGGATTTCTGTTCCACCTATATGTGATGGTACATCATTATATTACATTATGTATGCAGAGCATGTGTGGTCATACGCCTTGAAATCTTCCTTCAGGGAATGTGACATTGTGATAAAATTCATTTGTCTGGAATGTGACTGGATTTGCATTTTGAACATGACAGAATCATATGGACCATAAGAGGAAAAGACTGCTTAATCTGTGTGTATATGCTGTGCCCAAGAGCCACTGGTTAAATGCGCTGCCCAGACGTTATTCTGTGAATGTGGCCATTGGCTGGATGGAAACAAGTGGAACTTCTTTGCTACCAGTTTATTAAAAACGTTGCATTGTGGAAGTCTGCACTGACACATTTTCTTCAGATCTCCGTCCTTTGTTTCCTCTCTTTGTGACTCTGGTAATCACAGCTTTTATGTCCGATTTCCCTGCAGAGATTTCTGCATCTAGATTTGAGCACATTTGTAGGTCATACACTGGATCTGATGTCTATGCGTTTTTAAGATTCTTGGCCAACATGTTACACGCCTTAAGGTTTTAGCAAAGCTTCCTATGATGAGGAGCTGACGGTTGTAGATCCAAAGTCCCACTGTACTAGAGCCATTAGAGTAGTTCAGCAGAGCAGAGCTCTACTCAGGCAATTAGAGAGCTGTCTTTGTTGCCTTTAACGAGTTTGACCTGATTTTCTGATTATATGCATAAATTTCCATTTCTCTCCTCCTCTCATTCTCTCTGTCTGTCCCCCTTTTTTTTTTCTCCATGCTCTCTCTCTTTTGTTGCATATGTTTGAATTACGGGAATCCTAATCCTCTGAAATGATTTTTTTTTTTTTTTTTTTTTTGCTTTCCCTTTTTCTGAACAGTAACAAGGAACTGACCTTCATGTTTTCACCATCACATCCATCTGAATATTCTCATGGATTGCAGCCTAAAAGAGGGTGTGTGTATGCTTGTTTATTTGATCCTATCTACTCAGGTGTGTTTCTATATGACTGATGTGTGTGTGTGTGTGTGTGTGTGTATGGCAGGCGTGAGAGGAAAGATGGGGAAGCTGGTTGCTGGCTTGCCCTCGTGAGCATCCAGGATTTATCTGCTCAGCCAAGCTGAGACAGACAGGCAGAGACTGAAAGCGGAAAGAAGCGAACGACGGAGGCAGATACTGAGGGAGGGTGATATGGCAAAAAAGGCAAAGATACCAAAGAGAGAGTGTGTGTGTGTGTGTGTGTGTGCCCGCGTGTGTGTGTTTGTTCATGTGTGGTGGTGGGGTGGAGAAGTGGGCTCTGTGCAGATAGAGAAGGTAAACTACAGTTAGAGCTGGGAGGGACAAGATGACAGAAGAAGGAAGTGCTAGGGCGCCGCATGAAGGTGTGACTGGGGGGTGTGAAGTTGGTGGGGGAATCTGAGGTAGGCAAGTGGAGAATAAATTATTTAAATTAGTTTATAAGTGCAGGAGTAGACCTTAGCAGGGATGAGTGATAAGTTGACAAGTTGTTGGGAAGTTGAAAGTGTTGCAGGGGTCCCTGTTAATGCATTCTGGGTGTTCGTAGCCTGGCAACAACTTAGCTAATGACTTCACACGCAGCAGCAGCAGATAACATAGGTGATGTGTCCCGTCATTTGGATGGAAGATCACGGCAAGCAGTTCAAAATCTGCAGTGCATATACAATCATTCATAGTAACATGTCTGGGATTACATAATGTGTTGTTAACAAGCACTGCATTCCCTCCTCCGGTACTCTTACCACTGTCTGCAGTTTTCTTATGCCAATGTTGTCTGAAATCTGTATAGAGGAGCTTGAAGTGCAGAATGTTTTCCTGCTGCAATGGCTCAGTGAAACACATTATACAACAGAGCCAATATTCTTACTTTTTCCTTTTGTTTGCCAATGATTTTGCATTCCACATAATGGAGAAAAGGGTTTAAACTTCCTCCTCCTGGCTCTTAGGCTTTTTCCTGCCCTACAACCTTGACGTCTTCACTTCGACATGCCTGGATACAAGATTTTATCCCAGGTATTAGTTGGGTTTTTGAAAAGCTTAATCAGCTGCTCCCACGTGTACAAAACTTTATGTTGTCAAGGTTACTCATAGTAACGTAAGCTTTAAAAAAAGAGGCAGAATAATCTGCAGAAACGCACAGTATCCAGCCCAGCATAGAAAGTGGTTTCTAAGGTCTTTTGTTCAAACTTGGGTCCTTTACAGCTCATGTTCCACTGTAATTAAAGCAAAAATGGCTACTGACAAGTATTTTTACTCTTTTCTTTTACATACTTTTATCATAGAGCCAAGTTTTCAGCCTGTCAAAAATGATATCCCTATTATCATCCTTCATGTTTCATTAACTGGTGCTTAACAAAACATTTAAAACAACACTAAAACACAGTTAACTTCACTGGTCTTAAAATTACAAGTGATGATAACTTGTTTTGTTGCAATTGTACACAGTGTTAACAAAGTAAATGACATCTTTTTCCTTCTCGGTACATTCATCCCCTTCCTTGTGTCCTCATCAGATATCAAACCTCTGACTTTGGAAGAAGAGGTTTTAGGTTGCCTTAAAGTATCTTCTAGTCTTTGCAGAGATCAGAGGAATTGTGTCCATGCTGAGATTTCTTAACTGAGGTTTCTAAACTGCCCACAGCAGCACAACACATTTGGAGAGGAAGATGATCTGAGGAGGATTAAAGGAGGACAAGCTGCACAAGACTAAGGCTTAAGGGAGGACGGAAGAACGTTGCAAAACTGGGGAATCTTCTGAACTCATGAATCCAGTAAAGCGGCATCATCCTCATATTTGGATTTTCTTTTGTCAGTTTCACATGATTCAGTCAATAAATAGTTGTAAGGAAACTGCGTGCTCTGTCTTTAGGCATCCTACTTTCTTTAATTTCCTCAACCTTCCAACCAAAAATCTCTCGTGGGCTCTCAGACGTTAGACACCATGGTGGTTTTGCCAAGTCCATGACTCACTTATGATGTAGGCTGCACGACTTCACTGTGGGTGGTTATCAAATCAATATGTATGCTGAATGACTGGATGAAGGCTGCAGCACCACTGGTCCCTACATTCATGGTTTGGTGCGTGTGTGTGTGGGCATTACTGTGCAGTGTAATGTAGTAGAAGAGTGGGAGTGTTATGACGGTGAAGTTTGCACAGCACAGTCATCTTTCTCTGTCTGAACTACATCTATCACTGGTCCAGACAGTGATGCAGCCTCAAAACTCACAAGTCTGATAAAACTCTTATTACAGCTGCAACTCCACTTTTTTTCCCCTTCCTCTGTATTTCTTATTCGTTTTCTTAATCTGTCATGCTGGGATTCCTTCCCTCCCTGCCTCACTTTCCCCTTTCACCGTCACTCCTTGAAAACTGGAAATCAGGACAGCACAGCAGTGGAGGGGTTAAGATGAACCCAGCATCCTGATTGGCTGTCGACCGGCAGTCTGATCCAGCCTACAGAGAGAGGTAACCAGGCAACCTCAGAGAGGGAGAGGAGAGAAGAGGGGGCAGAGGACCGGGGAGAGAGGAGGAAGAAGAAAAAAAAACGCGCTGAAAGAAGCGTGGCATAGTTTTGTAAGAATTGTGGAAAAAGATGTAACGGAGCTCGCAAGCGCTCTCATCGGAATGGAAGACGGGATTACTGTCCCTGCTGAAACTCACTGTGGATGTCTGACTAAAGCAGGAGGAGATACGCGGGGATGACTGGATTCTAAAGCCTTTTTCTCGAAATGGGAACTAACTGTGCTCAATTTCGCTTTAGCGCAAAGGTAAGTTCACCAGCGCCAACAGTGTGAACATCTGGCTCCGGTACTTTTTCTACCAAGCTGTGATAGTTGCTGCATCTGAGAAGCCTGTGGATTCTGAGCTTCTGCTCCTATCACTGCAATGAATTATCTATTGCTGCTGGTGGTGCATTGGGATTTCAGTGAGTGCGTGTGTGCATGCGTGTGTAGAAGAGTGACTCCCCCTCACTAAAACAGTGGTCACGGGCTGCTTGTGAACGCGTGTGTGTTTGTGCCGCTATAGGCGGGAGGAGAGAAAGCAGTTTTTGCCGCATTCGGCGTGTGTGTAGTGACGGGGCGCCCCGTTCAGGGAGATGCAGCTTTCACTTCACGGATGCAGGAATGTTTGACTTCTATTCAACCAGATCGTCCCGAGTTTGTATTCCTGTCTTCCCTTGAAGCGCAGTCTTGTTGAACGCGCTTTTCTAGCCTGCTGGATGCGTCTCTGCCTCCCAGCCCCCCCAAACTGGAACATAAATCTTTTGGGCGAGGGTGGCCTATCTGGGACTTTATAGTATCCACACACCATACATGTTCACGGTTTGATTTGTTCTTCTATGTGTACTGTTACTTCACTGCACCTAATGTGATTTACAAGTAAAAAAGAAGGGGAAAAAAGAAAAGAAAAAAGATTTATGGGCTTTTGGCCACACTTTGGGGGTTTAGGTTGGCTCACAATGAAAGTGAGGTGAAATTGAGTGAAACGTGGAGGTTATGCTGATTACAGTGTTGGTGTGGAAATGTAGTCAATGGGCTGTGGGCTGCACAGTTGGCTCCCAGTCACCGGGTTTGGGTTGATGGAGAGAAAAATAGAGAGGGAGGAAGGAGAAAAGGAGATTTGAAGGAGCAGCCCGGTCAGTTCTGCTTTGAGGGGCCCATGCAGGCTCCTCTGCAGCTAAAAGCCGCATTAATCATGAGGCTGTGGCTCTGCAGACCCTGCAGACCCTCACTCTGCTTCTCTGTCTGCCAGCCACAGGCCCGCAGGAGCTGCAGATACAGCTACTGTAGACATAGTTCTGCATACACATCCATTTAGTTTATCTGAAGTCGGTGTGCGCCAATGATGCTTCCATCTTGAGAGAAGCAGTTTTGCAATACTACCCTCATTAGAAGGTAAAACCAGCATCTCATCATATCTGGTTTTATACACCCACAATGCACAATAATGCAAAACATGGTTCAAATCCACAGGTTACCAACACCATCTAAAATATCTAAAATAAATCACTGTAAGTCATTTTTAGATGAAAGTAGTATAAGTCCAAAAATTATTTTATTTTTTTAATTGTTATTATTTTTGACCGAAGTAAAAGATTTGGTAACTTTTTTTCTCCCCAGTTTTCCAAACAGAACTCTTACTTCTGTGTGTATGGGCCTAGCTGGCACTCCAGGTTGTCATAGAAACCCAAGGAGTATTGTGCAGAAACTCAAAAGAAAGCACCACTGAAAGCTTTCTTTCTCCCTCTCAGTTCTGATCTCCATCTGCTCCATCTACAGCTTCTCTTCTGACCCCCCCCCCCCATACACACACTGATCATGAAAAAATTAAAAGTTAAAAAAGAAAGTTATGCTGAGTATGAAAATTCTTGTTCATTATATTCATTACATTTCATAATTGCAACCGCATGTTGTATTCATTTATGCAAGACTTGTTATATAGTTTGTTTTTGTTTATTTATTTATTTTTGTTTGTGGTGATCAAAACCATTGATTCAATTCAATTAAATTCAATTTATTTATATAATGCCTATTTACAACAAGTCATCTCTAGGCGCTTGAGAAACCCAGAGCTTGACCCCCAAGCACATGGCAATGCCATCAGTGGCAAGAAAAAACTCCCTCATGGGAAGAAACCTTGAGCAGAACCCGGCTCTTAGG
>JBAMYA010029248.1:0-16096 GCA_037176975.1 Arrhamphus sclerolepis | reverse complement strand
AAGGGCCCTAAAAGTAAAAACAAGGATTTTAAAGTTGATCCTAAAAACAACAGGGAGCCAATGCAAGGACTTTAGGATGGGAGTGATGTGAGTTTTCCTGTTAGTGCGGGTCAGGAGCCTTGCAGCAGAGTTCTGGACGTGCTGTAGGCGAGTCAGTTCCTTCTTATTTAGGCAAGTAAACAGGCTGTTACAATAATCAAGCCCAAGCAATGGAGAGGGTGCACCAATGAAAGGTCCAGCAGGTGGCTGAGCTCTGGGCAACATCAAGTGATAACTATGCCCCTCCGACTGCAATGGCTGGCAGTGATATACACCTACCCTCACCAGAGGGCAGCAGATGGAGTGGCATTAAGCTGCCACATTACGTTGGGGAGGAACCACCTGAGACATACATCATCCAGATTCAGCTGGCAGCCCAAGTTAACGGTTGGTCTGCAGAAGACGTGGTGGTGCAAGTGGTTCTGTCCCTGGCAGAGCACTACAGATCCTGACTGACCTTCAGCCATCCGGGGGCACTCCAACGTTGTTTCGGTCATCACGTTGATGCTGAAGGTGCAAGATACAATCTGTTAAGCTGTCAGCGGAAGATTGGGGAAAGCCTAGGCGCCTGCCTTCCTTGTCTCACTCCTCAATACAATAAGGGGTGTGGCAACGAAGAGGAGATCCACCAAGCTGTCGACAGAACTACAAGGCGACCTTGGCGGGTCTCCAAACAAGCAGAGTGGTATTTGTCTGCAGGATGCCTGGCCACATTGCAGGTTACTGCCCAGCCCTAGCACTGAAAGGCCCAACACCACAGCAGCAGTCAAACTAGGCAAGGGTGGCATAACTGGGAGCTGTCACCCCCAGAACTTTCATTCCCCTCCATATCTCCATGAGTGGGTCATTTGTATCACACAACTGGACTGTATGGACTGTGTGATTGATCCACCATTTCCCTCATCCAGCCTGGGACATTGTCTGGGACATTCCTATTACAACCACACGGCTGGGTAGTGACCAGAGAGTCCATCACCACTATAACAGGTCAGCGGACCAGAATGCGCCGGGTGAGGGTCTTCCAAGTGACTATCACCAGCCACACCATCAACCACCAGTTCTGGCTGGCCAATATCCAAGATGCCTGCATCAGTTGTCTGGACCTGCTATCGGAATTGGGGGCTGTGGTGGATGTTTATAGGGCTACACTATACCTGGAAGCCATAGCCCTCCTACTTCGAGTAAAGTGGTCCTCATTTCACAGCTTCTGCCGCCCAGGATTCCATCTCCACAGCAGTGACCAGCAGGAAGCCTACTCTGTTGATAGTTCCTGACCCCAGCAGTACTGCAGTGGGGCCGTCAGAAGCCAAGAATGATGTCTCAGCTCCACCGGCACCCTCTATGGAGACACAGCAGGCCATTGAAGAACTGTTTTGTTGAAGTTACATGGGACTGCAGCCAGACCAGCAGCATCAGTTACGAGAACTACTAGACCAGTTATCTGACATCTTTGCAGCCACAGATGAGTCTGCACCCACACTGATTTGGTACAGCATCACATTGACACTGGGGTTGCTCCACCAATCTGACTACATCCCAGGGACATGCCAGTGTTCAAGCGGACTGCAGCTGAGGAGAAGATCTGAGACATGGTCGCAGCGGGTGTCATCAAGCCCTCCTCCAGCCCCTGGGCATCCTCCATTATCATGGTGCAGAAGACTTTTCGTGGTGGCCCTGTGTTGACTTCCGCTATCTCAGTGCTGTCACCAGAAAGGACTCTTACCCCTTGCCCAGGATTGATGATGCCCTCAGTAGCATCACTGGTTCGAGTTGGTTCAGTTCTCTTGACCTCTGCAGTGATTACTGGCAGGTGGAATTGGCCCCTGAAGCACATGCCAAGACTGCTTTTACCATTGGTCAGGGACTGTGGTAGTTCAGGGTCATGTCATTTGGCCTCTGCAATGCTCTGGCTACCTTCGAGAGCCTGATGGAGAGGGTCCTGTCAGGCATTCTCAGTACCAGCTGTGTCATCTATCTGGACAATCTCCTGGTGCATGCTTCCAACTTCAAGGATGCACTGGCCAACCTGAGGGATGTTTTCCATGCCATCCGCCATGCACATCTCCATCTTCACCCAAAGAAGTGTTACCTCTTTTGAGAAGAGACTGTTTTACTGGACCACGTAGTTAGTGCTGCGGGGGTGTCAACAGACACATCCAAGGTTGCAGCGCGAAAGACTGGCTAATACCACAAAGCATAAGGTAGCTGCAGAGTTTCTTGGGCCTGGCTTCTTACTACTGGCGGTGCATCACAGACTTTGCCACTATTGCCAGCCCTTTAAATCAGCTTATCCATAGGGGGCAGGTGTTTCTGTGCAAAGACTTTCACTCAACTACAGTCAGCCCTTGTAAGGGCTCCAGTGTTGGCATATCCTGACCTTCAGTGGCCTTTCATTGTTGACACTGATGCCAGCAATGGGGCAGTATTGTCCCAGGAGGGAGAGCAACAGGTGGTAGCCTTCTTTAGCTGCTCTTTCCCTCGGCCAGAAAGGAGATATTGTGTCACCTGGTGGGAACTGCTTTTGGTTGTCTTAAGTCTTCACCACTTTTGCCCATACCTTTATGGGCAGAGGTTCTTGCTGCGCACTGACCATGCTTCCCTGACCTGGCTCCTTAACTTCAAAGACCCAGAAGGACAATTGGCCTATTGGTTCAAGATATTGCAGGAATATGACTTTGAGATCAACCATCAGACTGACCATCTCCATGCCAATGCTGACTCTCTGTCCCATAGGCCCTGTGAGAGAGATGAGTGTCATTATTGTTTAAGTGAGGAAGAGTGGAATGCCATGACACCAATGGTCGCAGCACTTCATGACATTCCATTCACTGGTGCTGAAGGGTCTGGATCAGTGACTACAACCGATGACCATGGCTATGAGAACCTGGAAAATCTCAGTCAGTCCCAGAACCAAGGCCAACTCCTTAATGAGGGTAAAAGCCTGGGTGGAGGCAGGCCAGACACCGGAGTGGCTGGAGGTGTCGGACCTAGACACTGAGACAAAGGCCCCGTATTCCCAGTGGGATAGCATCACTAGTCTTAAAGGACTACTCTGCCGTGCGTGGCAGTCCCCGGGGAACAACCGAGCTATCTTCCAACTCCTGGTCCCGCATTTTTTGCATCCTAAGGTGCTCTAGTTCATCCATGACTTGGTAGGGGCATTTTTCTTTGTAGTGTCTATGACCCTCTGCTGCCTACGGTCCCGGTTCTACAGGCCAGGGTGTCGTCAGGATGTGAAGATCTACATCCATTAGTGTGACATCTGCACAACCTCAAAAAAGTCCTCCCAATCACTCACATGATCCCTTGCAGCAGTATGTGTGGGAGCCCCCCATGGAGCAGGTGGGAGTTGACATCTTGGGTCCATTCCCTGCGACAGACCGAGGTAACCGTTATGTCCTGGTTGCAATGAACTATTGTACCAAATGGCACCAAATGCGCTTCCAGGTCAGAGCACTGTGACCACATCTGGTGAATGAAATGTTCTGCCATTTTGGGGCTCCAGAAGAGATGCACAGTGACCAAGGGCAGAATTTTGAGGCCCAATTGTTTCAGGAGGTGTGCAAATGACTTGGCATGAAGAAGACGCAAACAACACCACTGCATCCACAGAGTGATGGGCTGGTGGAGAGGTTTAACTGCACCCTGGCCCCTGAATTGGCCATCCTGACCAGCCGCCAGCAGCGAGATTGGGATCTGCATCTCCTACTGGTTATATGGGGATACTGGACAGCGGTACTGGAATCAACAAAGTGCACACCTTCTTCTCTTGTGTTTGGATGAGAGCTCCACTCACCAGTGGACATGGTGTTTGCCCCCCCTTCATGGGGTGGGGGGCCCTGGGAAACTGACTCCAGGGACACAGGTTTGGGTCTACTCTTTGGGGTGGAAGAAAGGTCTTTCCTCCAAATTAATGTCCTCTTGGGTGGGACCATGTACTGTGCTTGAAAAACTATCTGATGTGGTTTACAGGGTGCAGTTGGTCCAGAGGAACAAGGTGGTTGTGCTCCACCGTGACCAGCTGGCACCTTATCTGCCCTTGGTTTCAGTGGCAGATGATTTGGGCACTGGTCAGCAAGTGCAGGGGGGATGTTCCCTTGCCATCAGTGACCCCCAGAAGGTCACCTAGCAGAGCACAGTGCCAACACTGGCTTCCACAGCATTTGAGAGACTTTGTGGTGGCTGGGGACAGCTAACCATCTTAGTGGGGCAATGTAGTGTGCTGTGGGTGTGTTGCTTGGATTGCATCATGGGTGTTCTCTGTTTCCTGTTTAAGAGCTGTATTTAGTGCTGTGGTGGAGTATATGTGTATAATGTTAGAAAAATATATATATCCATACTTATTTCTCTTCTTGTGTGTTGATTATTACCATATTAATGTTACATAGTCCTATGTCAAACATTGTCTTCTTCTGCTTAATAAGTACTGAGAACACTGCATGCATGAGAAAGAACTGATAAAGGTTTGTGTAGCTGACTGATTCTCACAACTGGTTGGTGCCAGTGATTACACTCAAGGACAGTGGCTGCACACAGGCTGGTGCTAAAAGATGATTGGATGTTTGAATGTTGAATGATAATGAATTGTATCTGCATATAATCCCTATGAGCTGAGAAGTACCTCAGCACAATTTCTGTATGTAACCATACTCTGTGCTCCTTGCAAGTAAATCTTTTATAAAAAAGTTTCTTCGACTCTGAGTCTGATTGTATGTTAGGCAAACTTGGGTACGAACTGATAGCACCTTCTCTTACAGTCCTATTTGCAGATCAGTTTCCTGACAAAAAGTATTGAAGGAATTTGTCCAATCAGAATCAATCTACCCAGTCCGATGCTGTCAATGCCAAAATGAGCCATGGTTTTCTGCTAGTCGACCCAAAAATGCATCTTTTTCTTTTACAGTCTGGACCAAATATATGGAATTACATTTATGTCAAATGTTGAGAGAACAATAAACCTGCTCATGAATATGATATATTATTTTCGTAGAGAAAATCATTACGTGTGGCTGTAAAACAAAACCAAATCCAGCTTGTTCTTGCTCAGATCAATGACTTTTAAAAATCTGGGGTGGAGACCATTGAGTGCATTCATTGCCTCATGACTTTCTATCACTGCTGCATTTTCTTCGGGAGGTCTTGCCTTTTTTTAAATTTCTGTAATGTTGCCTTTCAATCAAAGTTGAGGCAGACATCCCTGTGGGTGTGATCATACTTAAATGACCAATCATGAACAGGTCAATGAGCTCCACCCCAAGCTGTCAAATGTTAGATTGATTTGACAGCAGAAATAAGCTTCAAGAGGAGATAAGAGGGCACATTTCTCTTCTGCGATGGCCAGAAGAACAACATGGAGAGGTCCATGGTGCAGAAAACTGAATCTTTTTTTCGCATTTGCATCTGTTTTTTGTGCAATTGAGATGAGATGTCAGTTTGTACTTGAGCATCAGCATTAATAACTATGATGAATGTGGAGGGACTCATAATATGATTTTTATAAGTTTGTGTGAGATTAAGTTTCTTCTAACACAGTCACTAATCCACTATACCTAGTACAATGTTTTTCATTATCAACATACCACAAATGTTGGAATATGACAGCCCATACCCCCAGTTTTAACAACTGAGGGGATACATGGTGCTGTGACAAAAGACGTAATAGAAAAAGGAATGAAAACAACCAAGGTAAAATATAAAATATGCTAAACAATAGAGAACAATATAACACTCATATGTCACTGATTAACTGGCCGAGAACTGTCTGAGATTCACCTGCAGGTCAGAAAGATGGAAGAGTGTCGATGGGTCCCAGGAGACAGCAGACAGTTTGCATTTCTTTGATTCCCCTCATCTTCATAATCATGAGGCATCCAGGGAGCTGCAGCTATGCCAATATTGTGTGAATGGCCCCCACATGATGGTGTGCGAGTAGCAGTCATCTGAAGCAGGCAGGTGGGTGATTATATTACTCCATAAGCCTTTGAGCTTGGGCGTCTCTGCCTGTCGCACTTTAGAAAGTAAAGTGGAGGAACCTTTGAAAACAGGAGCCTTGAGAATTACGGAAATTGGATCAAATTTTGAAAAATGGCTCTCAGTTTGAACGCCATGCAAATCCAACTTACCCTGCCTCACTTTTCATTCACAACCCCCAACTGCACAATATTCTTCTCCACTGGTAAACAAAAAAAAGAGAGAGATGGAAAGAGTATGCATCTCTCTATTCAAACTACTGCAGGCATGTGCTCAACACTGATCATAAAATGCTTCAGCGCACGTACCGAACAGAACTGGCTATAGATCTCACCAGTTCAAGCTTCATTACAATGGCTCCCTGTTAAATTTAGAATTAAATTCAAAATATGACTTCTTACATACAAAGTCTTTAGTGACAAAGTTCAATATTTCTGAAGAATATCATAGTTCCTTACTGTCCTAGTAGAACACTGCGCTCCCTGAATGCAGGTTTACTTGCTCTGTGAAGAGTCTGTAGGTCTAGAAAGGGTGGAAGAGCCTTTAGCTATCACGCTCCTCGATTATGGAATCAACTTCTGGCCTCACTCCGGGAAGCAAACTCCCGCTCTACATTTGGCGTGGGCAGCACGCTGGCTTGGTGGTTAGCACTGTTGCCTCACGTTGCCTTTCTGTGTTGGAGTTTGCATGTTCTCCCTGTGCTTGCGTGGGCTCTCTCCGGGTACTCCGGCTTCTTCCCACGGTCCTAAAACATGCACACTATGTTAATTGCCGTTTCTAAAAACTGCCATTAGCCATGAGCGAGAGTGTGAGTTGTTTGTCTGCCTGTGGCCCTGAATGTGGACTTGTAACCTGTCTGGGGTGTACCCCTGACTTTAGCCTGAGGAGGACCCTGAACAGGATTGCTCAGGTATAAATAATGAGGAGGTGAGAGGACGCTAGCGCATTTGGCTGCCGTGTTTAGCTGCTGCTTCTCACTCTAATGCTATAAATGCTATATAAATTGAATGAATGTACATTTAAGGTTAGGCTTAAGACCTTTCTTTTTAATTAATCTTTTAATTCTGTAGTCTCTTAGACACACTTATATTGGTCCTTTCAAGTGTAGAGACCACTTGAGACACCACCTCCTAGTTATGAAGCTATAGGCCTCAGCTGGGGGGGGTTGCTGTTGTATTGTCAACTAAGCATCTTCACCCTGTTTGGCTGATCTCAGCTTCAAAAATTGTCCTAAATTATTTAATAATATTAGCCTTGTCTATCTTCTGTAGTCTCTCTGTCAGACACCAGCTAACATGGCCAAACTGCAGTCTAACCCTCCAACCACCACATGTTTATATATCTGTGTACCTCCTCTCTCTCTCACTCTCTCTGTCCTTTGTCCTCACTGTCCTGTCTCCCTCTGCTTTTCTTCCTTTCCATCATGCCACAGTTAAGCTTGCTATGTGCTTGGTGTTGATGCTCTGGGTTTCTGAGAAGCGTTTAAAGACAATATATGTTGTAATAAACACTATGTAAATGAGACTGAATTGAGTTGATGCGTCACCAAAAATGATAGAAATTTATTTATTATTTATTTAGTATACAAATGTATTAGTTTGGCTTTGTGAGCCTCCTGTCGTTGGTCTATAAGTGATCCTATTCCAGCCCTACACCTCCCAGTTTGGGCAACTGCAGCGTAAACAGGTTCAAGCTCCTCTCGAGGAGACTGGTTTCTGAGCCTATTTATGGAAGTACATTTTGTTCAAAAAAGGGAGGAAGTCATAGGGGATAATGTTGACCTCAGGCATAAAACGCATCCCAAATTTCTTTTTATGTGATGTCCCACCGTAGATTACAGCAGCATTAGAAGCAAATATCAACTTTCATCACACTTAAGGGAGAACATCATCTGAAACATCAGACAATTACATTCACTATGTCATTAACTAAATACCCTACATATCCCATAAACTGTTAAGCTTCTTAGAATTTTTGCTCATTGTTTTTATTTTATCTACATTATGTCTTATTGTAGTAATTATCATTATGTGCTTATTATCCCGTATAATGTTTTAGTGCCTCATGAGTACCACTTTAAGTACAATGATGCAAATGTTTTTGTTTGATGACTGATCTCAGACCCTGTAATTATCAGTTAAGTGCCATAATGGCCTAAACATAGTATTGGTTAAAATACATAGTGTAAAGAAGGGATATTCTTTTGATATACTGTAGCTTTTGAGTAAATTTCAAATAGAATGTGCATAATAGACTGACGCAGCCACTATGAAGTCACAGACTGATTTATTTACTGCCTGTTTGCACTGGACGTTTTAGGAAGGCTTTTGAACCAGAGGTGACTACGTTTGGAGAAGAGACAGAAGAGCCTGAGTTAGCAGTAAGACATTCACACATTAACATCTTGCATTTTTATATCAAGCATTTTTTTTTAAAGCCACTCAGAATTAGTCCACAATATAGCCTTTTTCACACAACAAGTTCTTTGTAGATCGTCTTGTCAACTTCCACCTCCACTAAAGTTCCACTGCTTCCTGCAGTAGGTCTACAACAGATAGACAAAGATGCATAAGCAGAATAAATAATATAAAATAAGGCTAGAGTGGGCTAAATAAAAGCAGCCCTGGATGATTGGATGAAAGTGATATTCAGTGATGAATCATAAATCTGCACTGGACAACAAAATGATGATGGATGTTCAGTTTGGTGCATGTCTAATAAAACACTAAAGATGAGTGTCTAATGAAATACAGTCATTGGTGATGGCAGAATCAGATCTGCTTTATTGATCCCCGAGGGGAAATTTCTTCTCGTCACACCTGCGCCTATACAAATGCTTAACAAATAAAAATGAGTACCATGATTACTAAAATAAAGCATAAGTACAACAAAGTTAACACAATCCTCTGTTGTCTCATGCTGGTTTATCTCCTCCACTGTTTTTTTTTGTTTTTTTTAGTCAGTGTGTTCTTCAGATTTTTTCTGGGATGTCAGTGCATCTGGCCTCCATGATGGCCAGTTTCAGAGCAACAGAAGAAGCAACAGCGTAACATGATCATGGATGTCAATGACTTGAACATAAGTAATCCACAGATGGACACTGAGATTTTCAACACTTTTCTTATCCCATCTCTCTCTTATCTCCATCCATCCATTATCTATACCTGCTATTTCCCGTGCAGGGTCATGGGGGTGGAGCCTATCCCTGCTCACTGTGGGTGGAAGGCAGGGGTCCAGGCAGGCAGGTCACCAGTCCATCATAGGGCCACATGAAGACATACAACCTTTCACAGTCACTCACACCTAAGGGCAATTTAAGAACACCAGTTAACCTAACAAGCATGTCTTTGGACTGTGGGAGGAAGCCGGAGTACCCGGAGAGAAGACACAAGCACGGGGAGAGAACGTGCAAAGCCCCCTTGGAGGCTTGAACCAGGAACCTTCTTGCTATGAGGCAACAGTGCTAACCACCAAGCCACCGTGCTGCCTACACTTATTGCATCACACCTAAATAATTTTGGTGATGGTGAAGTCATTTTGTTATCACAAAGCAAGTACGTGAAACCTTTTCTTCAGACATATCATTGCAATGACATGAAAAGTTATGTGATTTGGTCTTAAAGGCGGGGTTCCCCTACCATGGTCATGGTCACCAGATGAAACCATCATCCAACAGGTCACAGTGTACATATATGTAGGATAATGCACTGTCCTTCTCATTTTCTTTCTCATATCCTTTTCATGTCAATATGTTACAATCTAAGGTCAAAGCAAGACTTGGACCTCCCACATGGTAGGTGACAGCACCACCACAAAACCACCAGGAAGGCTCTATTGTTGCACTAATTTCATGTTAATATGTGTACAGGCTGTAGGTCTAAATTAGCCCAGAAGAAGAGGAATTAAATGCTGATTGGTATTACACAGCAACCATCAAATAGTGAATGTTAACATGGGGGTGGCTAGCTTCATTTAAATGTTTAGACATAAAAAAAGCTCCTCTGTTTCCTTTTATTTTCTGTTTCAAGTCTTTATGTCCACCAACTATGAAGACACACATCTCTTTAGAGTCTAAGTTGTCTTCAGTGTTGATCATCTAGTTTCTAATTGTCCCTGAGTGTGCAAAGTGTTTGAGCTGTCTGCTGCTACTGAAAACCAGGTTCATGAGCGTGAACAAAGCAGTAAAGCTGATGGGCATGAAACCAAAACACTGAGATCATAGATGCGAGCAGAAGCTACAGAACACTTGATATATCTTGTCATTTGTTCCAGTATTATCATTAAAATGTATATAAACAGTTTTAAACAGAATCACTGAAGTGTCTCACCTCCAACTCCACATATCTCTTCATCAGCATAGAAAACCATTTATGCAGTTTTGCACAGTTGTATATTTTAAAGGATCTCCAAAACGGAAATCAATTGCCATGTGATAACAGTAAGAACAGAAACAACTGCACTGAATCAAGCAGCCCTCTTCATTACCCAGAGGCCCTGAACACACTCAATACAAATGCAGTGCCGCCTACACAGACCACTGAGCAGAGGATAGACGAACGTCCCTACTGACAGGGCCTCTCTGTGAAGAATACTGAAGAATGATGTCTCCAATTGAGCACCAAATTGGAAAAGGAGCAGAGGAGAATATTGAAGCTATTGCCAAGACAGCGACACATTGATTCAGTACAGTGTGGAGGCGAGAGACAGCTCTCTCTGAGTCTGTTTTCCCATGGAGAGACATGGGAACTTCCATGAAGCCACATTGGAAATCAATATTTATTTATAATCACATGTGGAATGTGACGTGTTCTTGTATTGGAATAGCTTGGTCGTGAGCTGGGGTGGGGGAGGGTAGGGAGGAGGAGGGAAGAGAATATTATGTCCAGCTGATATAAAATTAATACACTTGATGCTTGACGAACTGTAACTACTGTGTGATCTGTCCTGACATCCCCATTATCATGACTTATGTGTGATAACAATGTTTTATCTCCAAATTTACTGCAGAACATTTGTGGAGATTATCAAATGTCCAGTGCTTTAAAGGAGCTTTGATCGATATTTAATCACAACAGACAATGACTATGATTGGATTTTTTTTCTGACTAATTTTTTACAAAAGAATTTTCAACCAGCCACTTATGACTTCATTTAAAAGAACAAAACAAAACAAACAAAAAAACATAATCATGAATGTTTTATCAGAGCAAAATTGTTAATCCAGTGGAATATTTTATTTTTGTTTAATAAATTGGTAACAAAAAGACAATTTATTGCCATGTCATTTTTCAAATTGCCATCCTTTCAGATTACATGGGCATTTTTTGGGGGTGGGGGACTGCTTAGCCTCATCTTAGGCTAAGCATGTAAATAAATATTGAGTGCATCAACGGTTCAGCCTCCCAGGGCTTCAGAAGGTCGTACTGATCTTGTCTTTTTCAGATCACCAGAAGCTGGGGGTCCTGGTATGTCCCTCAGGTTAGAATAATTGCATCACAGCCATCAGGCCTCTGGTGTCTGTATCTCATGTGAACGAGGTGTGGGTCCTGAACCACTGACTGTCCCTCTGGTGTAGCTGTGATTCACACCTGATGTCCCAGCTGGAGCAGAGGCAGTTGTCAGGTGTGATGTCCCTGGGTATATGTCTGATGTTATAGTCCTTTCCTCTGAAATTATCCAGATCAGGCCATGGTGCTTGTAGGGTTCTGGGAGACACTGCCAGAAAGCAACAGATTAGCCCTGTAGGCCAGCAGAGCTTTATGAAACTACTCCTCTTTCTTTAAAAGGAACTTCACCATCCTGACTGCCCCTTCAGCCTCCACATTGCTTGGCAGGTACAGTGAACACTTCACTTGAAGCAGGAGAAGCAATCTATCACCGCTAAATAATTCCAATTCTTCTGCTAGAAAATATCTGCTGGGATCTTTTCCCATAGTCTGCTAGGTATTCTGTTGTGAGCAAATGCTTGACTGGTGTTTGGGCTACACATGAACATCACATCTTTCTTGCATTTGGTTTATCTATGATCTGATTGCCTGGCCACCAAACTGCTTCCCTTACTCTGTTGATACTTCTTGCTCCTATGCAGTCTCTGCAGGACATCTGGAGTTTGTCTCCTTCATGCAGTACTGACATTTCTGGACCGTAGGACAACAATAGCTCATGCACATCTCATTTGTGTTCTGGCCAGCTTTTGCAGAGTATTGGCTGAGACATTTGCAGGTGCTGTTGCAGAGTTGTGCATTCCTAATCTGTTCAACCTTTGTGTCTCTAGCTGGAAGACTATTTAGCATGCTGTCATGATAGGCTCCTGCTGAAACTCAGCAGTCATAGTTGGCAAAGGCATCCAAGGCAGTGTGTTTGCTGAGATTCAATGTTTACTTGGACAAACTTTTAGGAATAAAGACAGAATGTCTCCACTCACCATTAGTCTGGTTTTGTTTCAGAGCACCTCCCAGGCTGTATGATGGAGCAAAAACTTACCTTAGTCTCCCTGCTGTTGGACTAACAGTCTCTGAGCTGAGTTTCCTTTCTGTGTCCAGGAACGCTTCCTGTTGTGGTGACCTGACTATCCATCTGGCTTCTCAGACAGGTATTGTAGCGGCTAAAGTCCTATGTTTAGGCTACTGGTTTCTATTTTCCTGGTAGACTTTGGTTGTACATGCGCTTAATCAAGATCCACAATGCATTTCTTTATTTTGACTTACAATCATAACGTCATTTATTTACTTTACAATTTCCATTCATTGTCTCATTTCCATTTAGAATCAAAAGGTATTCATCTGCCATAACTCCAGACTAAGCACAGTAAAAAAAAACCGTTCCCATCAGCAACACCTGAACACAATCACAATTGACCTTAAGTAACCCCATCCCCCTTCCGCCTTACTCGGTACACACAATGAAATACGCCCCCCAGTGGAGGTAAACGCAAGGAAACAAGTGGCTCCTACAGGTATGTTGAAATTTCTACTACAAAATTCTACTTCCAGTAAGCTCTTGGGAGCCTCTACTACCCTCAGGCCTGTTGAATGTTGTCAGCAGCATTGAGTCTTTATGTAGACATAATTGCCAGAAGCCTGATTTTGCACCGACCTTTGTAAAGACACAGTGTCAAGGTTCGCCATCCACTGCTTGCAAATTATGTCCCTCTCTAACCAACCTACCATTCAGATGAGTTAAATCCACTCACATGCATACTCACCCTGACGGTTTTACTAACGTGACCATGCCTGTACACCAGTCCATTTAGTTCTGTTTTAAAGGTGCTATATGAAGTTGAATCTGAGTGAGCCACTCAGCTCCTCTCCACCACACCTTGACATTTGTCTTACAACAAGCTACCATGCAAAACTTGAATCACACCGGTATGAAACAGTATACAGTATGCAGCTGAGACTGAGTTACATGAACCATCAAACGCCCAACATAGCTGAAACAACTACCAACTACTCTGATTTAAATACTTAACTGGCAGTTTCATTCTCACATTTCTCTTGTCTGAAGTTTGGCCGAGGACATTCAAACTGTAACTGAGAAGATATTATTTCATGTTAATGTTATTTTTGCTGACATTTCTCAATGTCTGATGGCAGAGTTCCCAAAGGGTGGAGCATAAGGAGTTTAGCCATACTGTAAGGGGCATGTTCTTTAACATGTAAACCCAAAATATGAAATGGATATTCTTAAAGTGACTGATGCAAACACCTTAATTTGAATACTATTTTTAGGTCAATAATTACATTATTTTGGTCAGTGTAAATGTGATCACTGATGGAAACAATTCAGCTATTTATGAATTCAGCCATTAAATCCAGATGTTTGGCAAGTTCTCAGTTTAGACAACAGGGTCTCTTTAATAAGAAGTTAAACAATGGCTAAAGCTGCTTTCAAATTTTTTGTTACAGTGCTGCCATCAGTTTATGAACATGATCTTATCTGTTAATACATTACAGATATCACCAATAATGATGACTGTGTCTTTACTTCAAGCTAAGTGCTCTGTGTTGCTTACATTTTGTTTGTGTTTTTTAAATAATGGCTAATAAAAGTTTTCTTTATTACGCTGGATTACCCAAACATAAAAGCAGTATCCACATCTGTAAGAAAAGTAGTTGTGACTCTCAAATGGTTTCTGATTTATTTTTTTGTACTTCCTGCCTACAAAACCTGTAACAGCCACTGTTACGGTCACAGAATTTCACAGGATTTTGGTACATTTGATTTAAAATCAATATCGTTAATAATTTAAGATAACAGCTTTAAATCACATCCTGCTCCCACCTGTGTGACTAATGGAATATACCTTTGGGATTCCTAAAAGTGATTGGATGAAAGAAAAGCGTCTGTGTTCCTTTAAAAGCTCCTTGAATGATTTTTCCTTTTGCTAGGGAGAGATATTATTAAAGTGACAACCCAAAGCCTGTTATGTTACCTGTTTTATTTATGTTTTTATACTTCATCTACACCAACAGGATTGCGTCGACATTAAAAGGTTCATTTTTGCAACAATACACCTACAGTATGCTACATTATTATAAAAGTAGTTAAATATTTTTAGGATGCAATCACTTGCTCCACAATGTTTTCCATGAAAACTCTGTTCTTTTTTATTTTCAGGGTTTCTGATCATGATTTCTTTGCATTACAACAGGACTTGATGAACCTTCTTACTGAAATGGATTCCTGTGTTTGCGTGTTTATGCACGTGGTGTGCAACTTTTCAGCACAGAACATACAAATCAAATTTTATTACACAATACAAGTCGTAAATGTTTGTAGAAATATTGTAAAAGTTGTATCATTCAAATCCATACAGAAACCTGAGTCTGAGCTGTTCCATGTCCCTTGCACCATGTTTAAGAAGCTTCGTAAACGCATCGTTAAACATCATGAAACCTTAATAGCTGTCAGAAGCATGCCTCTTCAAAGACATCTGCGAACCCTACATTTCACCCATGGCAAAGTTGATATTAATTACATTCACTTTGTGTTGCCTTTGAGTATTTGCTACTTTAGACTTTGGCACATATTTTTGCCCAAATACATCCAGCATATGTTCTGTTACTCTGTCACTCGAAGAGAAAACAGGAAAGGACAAAATGAGAGAAATGTCATGCTGCAGGGTCACTATGAAACATTAAAAGGGATACTGTCACTTTAGCACGGAGGGGCAAATACTCTGTGATTTTTTTTCTAAGTAGGTTCTCTGACCTTGCAGAAACATTCAATCTCAGACAAGATGACATTTAATCTTCTTGCAGGTTGCCTTGACACAAATGACATTTAATGACATTACTGTTCTCTGTTTAAATGTTTCTGTTTAAATGTGAAAAGCTAAATTAACAGACTCAGAACCAGTGCTCCGTGATCAGTGATGTTTTTTACTTAGGTGGATCTTCTTTGTTTTCTCTATGTGTATATGTTTGTAGAAACACAAACTCATGTTAAAAACCAAAGAGACTGATTAGAGGTGAGGGAGAGAGGTGACACCCACACGTCCAATAACACATGTAATGCAGTGGCGGCTTCTGATTACGCGTTCAGGGTTGGAGTGACTCATGCCATCCCAAAGCTGAAGAAAGTTAAAAAGAATTAGTAATAACATAACTGTGTTATGTTATGCCAGCCAATCTGATGGCAATCTGGTTAGCACTGATAGGCCAACTAAAGCAGCGATAGCCTCTGACCACAGTCCAGCACTTAACACCCCCCCCCCCCCTTTATTTTTATTTTTTTATATTTCATTTTTTATTTTATCTTTTATTTAGTGTGTGCTGTGGCTTAATTCCCTTTAATTCCAGCCTCGAAAGTGAGGAGTTTTGTCGATTTAGCCAATGATCACCTAGAATTTTAGAAAAAACTTGACGCTTAAACCCGCCTCCTGGAAGCTGAGCTTCCAGCCCATAGAAACGCTTGGAAGCTCGGCTTCTGCGGGAGGCTTCATAGCATGATTTTCGCTGCGAACTGCAGCGATTTCACAAGAAGTCACTTCATTAAGCCACTGGATTACATATGGTAGTCATGAAAGTAAATGCAATATTGGGCATATCTCATGTTTTGTCAATTACTGTTTTACCGTCAATTT
>JBAMYA010029237.1:0-16097 GCA_037176975.1 Arrhamphus sclerolepis | reverse complement strand
AAACTATGAGGTATATGATCCATTTCAGTCCTAATATAAAGAAATATTTCATAGCATCAGGATGCCCCTTAAGAATAAAGAATTACTTCGCTTTTTAGGTCTTTTTTCATCTGTAAGTTAATTTTTGGCCTTAAAAATTATCCCTTAAAAAAGCGTAGAATGAGAACAATTTCATGTAACGCTAATAAGATTAGATAAGATATGATAAGATATAATAATAATGATATAATAACAATAATAATAATAACAATAATAATAATAATGATGAGTCTAGACTGATAAAAATCAAGGTTGAGAACTAAGATCACCAAAATGTGAGGTACATGAGATTCAAATACCTTAGGGCAGTGGTTCTCAACCTTTTTGGGGTCCTGGACCCCCTGCATATTCTTGATCAACTCTGACGATGCCCCCCTCCCCTCACATAAAAAACACAACATGACATATTCTTCTTTATAAAGTCTCATTTTGCTGTCTGTTTTCCTTTTCTTTTACAGTGCAGTCTTTTTTTTTATATGAGCCATTTCTCCATGTTGTCTACTTCCTTTCCCCCCCTTCTTTTTCTTCTTCTTTGTGTTACTGTACTTATCGTCGTCTTCTTAGTTTTTCTTTCTAACATTATTTACAATTTCAAGCGCTAACTTTAACTTTGCAAGTTAATGAGTTTTCCCCCCCAACAGCTTCCTGCAAATATTTCACAGTAAAAGCATTTTTAAGAAATGATTGGTGTATGTCCACTGAAACAATAAGGGGCTCATAATTTGAAAAGGATGCAGATCATGTTTAGTTTGTATTAACAGTGTCATGAAGTAACTTCAACAATGCAAAACAATGAATTACACTTGTGAAAGAGAAAAAGAAGGTCATGTTACCTTCTGTAGGTTAGGTAGATAAAGGTTTCGGTTACATTTGAGTAAAATAATAATCTATTTCTATAAATGTTAGAGGATCTTTTTAAAATATATATATTTTATTGTCACAGACCCACGGACCCCTTCCAATTACACCACGGACCACTAGGGGTCCACGGACCCCTGGTTGAGAAACACTGCCTTAGGGGACAATTTATTGAGATTGCAAAAATGTCTTTAAACATGAACATGCATGTTTCAGAGATTGCTCATTGGCAGGAATCTACAGTGAAGCTTTTTATTTGCTACTGAAGCCACACAGAAGCATTTCACACCACATCAGTGCAGTCTGGTTTTAAGTGTTAAGCAGTTATTTCTAGCAATCTACGTCATCTCACCATATATTTTTACATTTAAAAACCAAACAGTGGAAAATTAACTGTGTTTTACCTGTCATGAGTTCGCATGAAGTCCCAAGATTTCTTCGTGCCATTCTGCAAAGAAAAATTAAAAATACATTAATAAACCATATATTAATAAGACTTATTTCAATTCTCAAACACTGTTATTCCACATTCACACCATCATACTGGCATTCCCTGTTGTTTTGTTGTTTTGGGGAGTCTGACTGATGAAAATCCCAAACACCACTATGGCATCAACTCAGAGCCTAATGTATTTGTGAATCAAAACTCAGAATTTGAAAGTGAAAACCCAAAATATGAACCAAACGCAAAATCTGTAACCAAGAAATTAAAATCTGTAACCAATCGTCTTTCTCAGTTACAGTTTGCAAAGGAGGTTTTGGGACGAGGTAGGCCTCATGGCAGCCCCTACTGCTAGCTAAAGAGTCACATTACATGCTTTCACGGCAGTCCCCAAAAGTCCCTAACAACCAAATAAAAAGTCACTAGATTTGCCAATAGTTGTTTTTTTTTAAAGAGTCACTAGAGGGGTCTGAATACTCACTAAACATAATGATAAAGTGGCTAAGTTGGTAACCCTGCAGTTATCAGCAGACGTTTGGTGCTCTGACGTTGAGTCATTCAGCAGCCAATTAGCTACTAGATCTCGGCTAGGTCCCGTCTGGGTTCTGGTTCTCAGATTTTTGCGTTTTGACTGGTAATACATTAGGCTCTGAATTTAGGCCAAAAAAACCACTTGATGAAAATATTCAGAGGCAAAGAGAATAAAAAGACCATGTTCAAAGAGAGAAACCTAGTTTTGTTTGATTTAGTTCTTTTTTTACATATGAAGTTAAAAAATAAATTAATTAAACATCCTCACATAGAGGGATTCCTGATGACTAGACATCAAAACACAGCTGTCTTCTAGTTTTGATAGGACAAGCTAACATAATGGTTACATCACATAAAAAGGATAGGCAGTTGAACACTCCCTTCAGTAAATTTCCAGAGCTTAAAAGAATTCAAAGGTGGTGTGAAAACTTCCAAGAGAAGCAGCAAGAAATACAAAATGATCATGAGCTCTACATCCAGATGTTCTGGTTTATTTTAAGTCACTTATATTATCTTATCAAATCACGGAAAGTAAGCAAAAGTAAAAGTATTTGGAGTTCACAATACCAACTCCACAGCAGAGTTTGGAGTATATGTTTACCAGGATTACCACTAAATTATATTGCTGCATGAAGACAACAAAAAAATTCATGTTTCAAAAGGCAATGGAGACAGGTGGAAGAGGATATTCTGATTAGACCAGACTAAAAGTGAATATTATCACATGAAACCATCCTGACAGCAAAACATGGTAGTGGCACCATTATTCTGCGGGGTGTTTGTCATCAGTAGGGCATGAAAAAAACAGTCAGAATTACAGAAGTGAAGGGACAAATTGGAGACTGCTGGAGGCTGGAGCTCTGGAGCAGTTCTGCCTTGTCGAACAAGCATAAATCCTGGAGCCGACATGGAAAAAGCTTATGGATACATAACCCAAGAGATTTGCAGCTGTAATTATTGCAAATGGGAGCCCAGAAAATATTGGCTTTGTGGGAGCAAATACATATCTACACACCACTTTCCAGTTGGGATATGATCCACTTTAATTTATAGCCTTCACCATTTAGGAACTACAGTTATTTTAGGCAATGTACCTCCATTTTCAGGGACTCAAAAAGTAATTAAAGAATTAACAAAAATAAGCTAAATGGCCAGGTGTGGTTCATTCCCTCATTACTTCAAGACAAATGAAAGGCCGAGAGTTGATATAATGTATTGAGTTGGCAAATGGCAGCTGTTTGACTGGAGCTACTAATACAAAGTAGAAGACCCTGAATGGAAAGAATGAAAGAGTTCATCATTTGGCTGAAAAAAGGAGCAGTTCATGATCCAAAGTATACCACATCATGTGTCAAACGCAGTGAAGGCTTGTTTGACAGTGTTATGTTATGAGCATGTATGGCTGCCAATGAAACAGGCTCACTGGCGTTTATTAATGATGTGACCACCGACAGAAGTGCTGAAAAACCTAAAAGATGGTATTTCACAGAGAAGATGGATATTGACCCTAAACATATAACTTGAATATTCTTCAGTGACTAAGGAAAAACTGAAGGTGGCTGCAGTGAAGGTTTGGCAAAGCATCTCCAGGGAGCAAATTTTCAGACTTCAGACTTTGGATATGAAAGATTTCTATCCAAGTATTAAAAAAATAGGGTTATATTTGTAAGTATGTCACTTTGTCCAAGTATTTTAGAGCCTCTGAAAATGAGCTACTTTGATTAAAAGTGCTGTAATTGCTAAATGGTAAATGCTACATTTTTATGAAAGTGCTTAAATTAAAGCTATGAGTCAACACATTAATGAAGGCAAAATCATTAAAAAAAAAAAAAAAAAAACACTGTTCAAGCACTCCTGGACCTGTAAGTGTATTTACCTGTGATGACATTTAAGTCCTACAGGTTCATTCAGGCACATTAGAATATAAACACAAGCTTGATAACTCCTGTGAAAAGTCTTTATTTTCTCTAAAGATCTACAAAATGATACAGTACATGACTACTCAGGTCAGTTAAACTAGTGGTGGTGTAGAATAATACATGATACCAACATGAAAAAGCCAGGGAAAATTCAGTACTGGCAATCTTGCCATTTTCCCTTACAGGACCCAAACCTCATATAAAATAAATGTAATAAAAATATTTACCAAGACAAATGCCTAAGATTTCACTTCAAATTAAAATCTACTAATCTTCCATTTTTAATATCTGTCTCTGAAAGGAAAATCAAATAACTAAAACGTTCAGCGACAACCCCCCGTGTGAACAAACCACAGTAACCCGACAATATGCGTTACTCTCTCTATATTACATGTGGCCTACATTTTCTTTGCCTGAGGAAATATGATATTGTTGCAAATTTAAGCTACACCTCTTCTCCACCCACAAACTCTTGTAGACGCAGGGAAGACAGCTTTACCAGAGTAGGCTTATTTCAGCGACAAAGGGTCTGGTGTGTGTGTGCTGATGCAGTTCAAGTACCACCCAAGAAAAGGCAGGAGGTGAAACGGCAAGCTAATTGCACTGATGGAGTCAGACATAACAGAGCTACTGCTGCAGCAACAGGATTTGAGCCGTGGCGTGCCAAAGATGCAATTTTAAGAGTTCCGGAAGAAATTTCTCCCTGTAATTTTTATGGCAAGGAAAATGAACCTTAACAAGGTATGAAAAAATGATGACCTGAGACAAGCAGAGATAGTGGTTATGAAAACTCACTCTGAGCCATTAAAGCGCAGAAGTCATGTCAGGACAGATGTTCTGGCGGCGCTTCAGATAGTCTGTTGGTGTAACTACTCTCACAAAATCCAGTCGTAAACAAGTGTGTCCATGTGTTACGCAAAATTAGTCCCAGGCCAGGCCAGGCCAGGCCCTTTTGCTACCCAGTTACATTCTGTCATGGGTGCTGCCAGCTTGTGTTGTAACATTATTTAAAACAAAAGTTCACTTTACTTGAGTACTAATTTCATACAGTCTATATGAATGAGAGCAATATATTCCTATGAATGCTGCAGTCATTTGACTCAGAACTGAATGAAAACTGTATACTTTCCCTCCTAAAACAAAAGCTGGAGTCAGCAGGATTTTCGTCCAGAGGTGAAGGGTCTTCAACGACACAAAAATGATTGTGTAGCTTGAACATTCATTAGCTACAGCACAATGTTCTACCACCTGAAAGATTCATTGTTTCACCTTGCAATGACCTTGGCTGTATATGAAAGGTCAGCCAACAGTATATATTTTTCTTTTAAGAAGAAAATTAACAGTTTGATAGTCAAATGAATATGAAGCCTGACTGAAAAATAAAAAAAATGACAGTTAATGTGAACTATAGAAAGAAATGACAGCACAGAAGACGAAGCTGAGACCAAGGGCATTTGCATCAAGGATTAAGTTTTGATTCACAGCCATAACACCCTTGTAATGGCTTCTGAACGGCTTAATTTTTTAAGGCAGGACATCTTTAGGTCTGCCAAGCCCGGTTCCAACTTACTTTGACGCTTCCCTGCTGAACCAACAGGAAGAGATTGCTTTGGTGTCTGTGTAAATAGGACACACAACATGCGGAGATTTTCTGCAAGTTTATGAAACTAAAAAGATATTCAACACTTGACCGAAGAACTGTTTCATCAGCAACAGCAAGGAAGAGATACAATCGTAGCTATGATTCAGTTAGTCAAGATAAATACGATCACGACACAGATGACAGACTTATTTCCAGTAGCCACAACTATATGAGGTAAAACTATCTAATCCTCATGTGTCACTGCACACATACACACATTCTCTCTAGTGTCCTGTCACCACTCACAGATGGTGGGGTTCCCCTCATTACTTGGGCCACTTGCTGAGAACGGAGGGGGGGGCGGGGACAGCCTGAGTGGCCCAGGGGAGACTGAGAATCACGACTGACATGGATTACGACAGAGAGATTAGCCCGTGGGGAGAGACGGAGACAGAGAAGAAGGGAAGCAGAAGCAGGCTACAAGGGACCTTGAAATTAATGTGGTCCCACTGGCTTTGGGCACGAGAAACAACAGGCTCCTTTTGAAAGGCTACTGTAGGGAGGGAAGCACGGTCTTGATCTTTTGGGTACTTAAAATCTAATAACCATCACACACACACAGAAACACAAACCTCCTGTGCTGATAACGCCACAAAGCTGGCAGCTGTAGCAGGACGAAAAAAAAAGAAAGGAAGAAAAATCAACCATCCTGAATTACAATAGCACTCTTTGAATCTCAACATGTACTTTCCAGCAGCCTCAACAAAATTTATTGTCGAATGATAAAAATTTGTTTGATACAAAGTAATGTGATCCTGCATTATTCAACCAAAAGTGTTAAAACTCAAGAACCACAATAAATTATTTTACTTATTTTAACTGCAATTTGCTTTAAATTATCTGATCTTTTTTCAAATAAGTCACTTTTCTCTGAAAACTGATAACAAAAAATCAGTCAGGCTTTACATAGATCCAAACATTCACTAATAGAACAAACACAAAATTATCTGTCAAGATTTATGATAATACTGATTCATACCTTGTTATGAAAGAAAAAAAAAAGTGCATTTCAAAGATCGTAATAGATCTTATACTCGTTTAAGGCATACGGGGCCACAGCCAACAACTACACAAGGTAAACTGTTCTAAATGAATAATTCAAACCACTATAATGAATAAATGGGAGTCAATTATCCAGCTCTAAGAGGCAACTTGTGATTCACTGTCAGCGTGAGACTACGGATGTAAGAGGGGTTTCCCAGAGTCAACAGGAGACAATCACCTGCTTTGACAAGGGAGATGAGACAAAACGTGAAGAGACCCTCTTACACATGACATTATCCACATTTAGAGTTTGCATGTGGGAGTTTGAGCAAATGTGGTTAGTGACCAGCTGCATTGGTGCAGATGAACATAAAGGGATTGTAGAAGACATGCTCCCTCAGCGAGACAGAAAACCCTTTTTTCGGGGGGTGGGGTGGGGAGTAGGGGAGGGAGGGGGTTAAGGTTACAAAGAGCCCCTCCCCTGAACTGTAAAAGAGATGATGGGGATAAAAGAAAAGAGGGCCGTGAGAGTCCACAGTCCTCTCTTTTGTTGTCCATCCTCTGTCTTTAGCTGTTTCGTTACTCTCTCGACGTGCTGAAGCTCGTCCTTCTGCTGTTGCAGGAGTGAATCCTAGAAAAGACAAACTCTTAACTGAGCTCCTTTGAAACTGATCAGAAGTTTTCTGATTATAATCAACTTGATCTTGGTTACCGTATTGTTAGTGCAATGTTCTGCTGGGAAAACATACATCCTGGAATTCACATTAATCTTAAATCTCAAAAAATCTTTAAAATAAAATAAAATACAGACAAATACGCCCTCAACATGATATCACCTTTCCCCTACAAGAAGGCCTGCAGTTCATATGAGGTATTAAGTTGATTGATTGGAGCTACAAAGGTGAAGTCAATGTACTCCAGTCTCCTCCGACCCCAAAGACATGGTGTTAAGGCTAATTAGTAGTACAAAATTCTGCTTAAGCATCATTTACATCAACTATAATGCAATTTGATTTATAGGAATAAGCATAGAAATAATAGGATGAATTATAGGAATAACATGGTCCATGGAATAAATCGATGTGGTTAGTTATGCTTAAGTTATAAAGGCGCCTTGAGTGGTCCCTGGACTACAGAGGTGTTTGCATTGCCAAAGTCAATGCAAGTGAAGGAGACCATCATAAGGCTGCAAAAAAAAAGCTGTATAAATTTATAAGATAGATGCAAGTCGAGTCAAATCAACACTGTGGGACATGCTTTAAAAAACAAAAAAAATTGTATTGGAAGACCACAAAAAAGGTACTAAAATGTTGGAGAATTCTTCCCTCTGTGAAAAAGAAAACATTTTGCAACATCAACAGATATCAAAAATACTCTCCCATGTTCTGGACTCAAATTCTTTGGAGAGATGAAACAAAGAAAAAGTTGCATGAGAACAATGGGGAGAGAAACTGTATGGAGAAGCAAAGGCGCTGCTCGTGATCCAAGATGCGTCAGACATGGTGGAGGCCGTGTTACGAGCACATACGGCTGCAAAAGGAACGGGCTCAGTGGATACAAGTGGCAAGATGAATTCTGAGGTGTGTCGGTCTATGCTCTCTGCTTACGCTCAGCCAAATGCTGAGTATTGCTCATTACATTACAAACACAGTTTGTTTTTGTTTTTTTGAGTTTTCCTTTTTATTTATTTTTTTACTTCCCTTCCAAAAGAAGCAAAAAAACACCCTCTTGCATTAAACGTGACCAGTTGGTAGAGTTCATGGTTATGGTGACGCAAACACGAGGGAATGAATGGTGGCTGCAGTGCCATGATAATAAAACACAGCAGAGACCAATATCTGCATGTCAACGAGAGCTGCACAACACAGCAGGCAGAGAAACGACATCACTGGCACGTCACTGTCGTTCAAACGAGGATTGCTTCTTTCTTTTCTTTTGCCCATATACTGCAACCTCTTTGGAAAGAGGACCAGCTTTGCATAACTTTCTGCTTTTTTTTTTAAGTGACATAATGTACAGGTTGTGATGAAATGAATGTTGTAACAACATAATAAAGTAAAATAAAGGACTGAATGCTACAAAGTTCAACAAACCTACTGACCATTTATTGATCTATTTTTCAAATCACATAAGGTTTTGTTGTTTATCTTTAATGTATTTTCATCACTTCTATTTTTCAATCGATTATTCTCTTGTGTTACAAGGATTCTGGCAACTCATTCCACCATCCAGACGTTTTCTCACTCCAGGAAACATCTGGATGGGTGCTGCTGGTGTTGACTCACTGATTGGGTTCGCTGTGGGCAGCATATGAACAATTCAGCCACCTAATGTCTGCTTTGCGTACGAGTCGTCCTTTCTCATTCAGCGCCACCATTATGCATTATATAAACGCAAACAGAATCATCTTTAGCCACTCCAGTGTTTATATTGCCATTTAACTTTGTTTATTTCATTTATTATTTTTTCGTCTACACTCGCGCTCTTCTCTTTTTGTTCCTTTATTAGCGGTTATCGAACTATGAAAGCAGTGCACTACCGCCAACATGTGCTACCTACCGGCTTGGTCGCCATAGAGGCGACTTGGACCTTTCAGACTTCTCCGTTGCTTGGAGAGCGTGACAAAGCAATTCACCGCCAGGACAATGGGGGCATAGCCTTTTTTTTTCTTTCCGGACCAGCCCACTATTCCATGACGTCCATGGTTGTGGATTGGTTATGTGCTATGTTCAGCCTCTTTCAAAATCAGAACTGAGACACAAAATGTGATGGACAATACTCAGAAAAGACCAAAGGTTATGTGTATCCTGTTTGGACTTAAATACATATTTATCTCAGCTACCCAAAGTCCACGAAGAACACTTTCCAATTCATCCCACAGGAACTTAACATGTTGGGACAATGAATTCAAACCTAAAAGAAAACAGCTTAAAGCGTTATTATATCCGTCAAGGATATTGTGAGAATGGCTGATTGATTTTCTCTTTTTTCTTTTTCCCTGGTACTCATCCAGGGTTTACATTTGTCAAAGGAGACAATGCACACCAAAAAACATCCAAAAAGGGCCTCAGACTAGACTTTGATCCGTCTCTTCCTCTTTTTTGTCTACGTGTCAACATTTCAGTGTGTGTGTGTGTGTGTACTGTTAAACAGACTGTATTGTAGTGTGCACAGATTAAAATATAGACACTTACTCACGTCTGGGTCTTTGATGGAGAAAACGCTTACCTTACTATCAAAAGAATAACCAAATATAAAAACACGTTCTCATGCAGGTACAGCCCATCCCACCAGCATTCACTGATGCAGCTGTAGTTCATAACTCTTCATTGTCAGCTTGTGTCTCTGTAGTCATTACATTTACATATAAATAAATAAGGCAAAAGCCTCATATACCTTCATCTTCCTTTACCAGCAATAAAGCAAAGAAGCTATTGGACAAGTTCTTATTTTGTATGTGTAGGAGCTATTTGCAGTTTTATGCACTTGTCTAGCACTTGTTCTACAATGCATTATTTGGACTTTTAACCAGGTTTAATGGATATCTGTCTGGTTCTTCATGAGCTGTTATAGTTGTGTCACATTTTATTACAAAAGAGGGTGGACCTTTTTTTATCTTTTTAATGCCAGTTGTCAAACTTACAGGACATGTAACAAGGATGTTTTCTAGCATGTTACTAAGTCAAATATTACACAATGTTCTTCAATATTATTTTAAGCTATGACTACTAATATAAACTTGTTTGGCTACTCCATGTTTTGTGTTAATATAATGTACTTATGACTCGTATGATTTAGGACAGCAGTGTCAGACTATTTCATTCCAGGCCACATCATCACCATGGTTACCATTAAGGACCACTCATTCTTTACTTTCTCAACCAGCTATGTTGTCAAATTTCCTGCTAGTTCTTGGTCTCAAATGTGATTTTTATAAGTGAATTTTTGTTATAAAATCTCAAATTTGACACAAGACTTTTCAGAGTTTTGTAATAGCTCCACACATTTTTGTTATGTAAAAAAAGAGTTAGCTTTACCAAATCATGAGTCGAGTTTTGACATGCAAACATTTGCTTATTTGCATTTGCTTATGTTATATTATTATATTTAGCATTTTATTGTAATACAATCTACTACACATTAACTTGAATATACCACAACACACCATACATCACTATTCTGCACACACACACATCACACCTTTATTGTTTTGTCTCTTTGTCTGTCCTGTCCTTTAATGTTTCACTATTGGTGATTTTTAGTCCTCTCTGATAGAAAACATGTTAAATCAGACTGTCAAAGAGGGATGGTGAAGGATACATTCACTCTCACTAAAAGAAAAGAAAAAACAACTACAAAATACAGCAGCGGTTTTATAAGACTGGAGCTGTCCTGAGTTACATTGTTATGTCTTCCCACATGTTTGTACTTTCTTTATAGAGTGACATAACTCCATAAATGATCACAGGATATGAACCAGTAAGGCTCCATCATGTCTCTTGTACTTAAGGTCAGTGAAGTTCAACAATGAGCTGAACTGGGAAGACCTCTTAACTTCTAATAATCCCACCAGACTGAGCACATTTAAGATCAACAAGTCTCACTTTCCTCGCAATTCACTTTTAAAAAACATCCTCATTTGTCACGTTACACTACTAAACAATGTCACCTACAGCTCCTTAAACTAATTGAAAGCATGTGCTAACACTAACGTGAGGCTTAACCATTAACAAAAAAGAAAAAAGAACTCAACAGGACTGCCATTAGCACGTTAGCCTATTAGCTTAGCTGTCTCAAATTCATGAAAAATAAAGGCTACTGCTGGACAACTGTGTGAGGACACAGGCCGAACCCAGCTTTGGTGTTTGTGTGATGACTACTGAAGCTGCAGACAGTAGTTGCTGTGAGGTCAGCTTAGCCTTCATGTCGCTGCAGAAGTGAATGGGGGTTGGGCTAGCCTACAGCAGCAAGACTACAACAGACACCGGGCCACTCACCTGGCTGTAGTTCACCCGGAACGGTTTCAGATAGTTGGACTCTGTGCACGGAACCACCTCAATGTTGTTAATCTCTTCCATAGTTTAGAAGCGGATCTGGACCGGAGGATCAACGATGCTCGTCTGTCACCCACAACTGACAGTGGAGGAATGCCTACGGAAGCCGAAGAGGACATTAGACCAAAGCGCGAAGAAAGGTGAACGGAAATACAGAGATTTATATTCATGATAGCCACGTTTTCAATGGCATAAAACGAAAAAGCATCACAGTACTTGGTGCTCTGATATTTCTTTCGTTTTCCCATCAAAAGGTTTGTATGAGTAGACAATTATATTTCTCTTTCTGGGCTTTGAGTGTCAGTAAATACTCTTCCAATACCAGTGTTAATTAATATTTTATTAACAACTTAAACGTTCTTTTTTCTTCATCATTATTATTATTATTATTTTTAAATGAAAAGGCATTCATGTTTTGAACACATTTGAGACAGAGTACAAATTAGCCCTCCATAATTGGGAGGTGTTGCCTTGTCATGGTCCACAACCTCCTCAATATGAATAGCTGCCACCAGAATCAATATCAGAGGAGGAGATGCAATAAAGGTGCTCAGTAACACAGACTACGGTCATGATCTGGATATGCCATAAAATGAGAATCACTACAGAAGGTATCATTAAATATATCTCCGTCCAAAATTATTTGATTTTAATTGTAAGATTTCCATAATACCTGGTGGTAAAAGTCCACACCCAAATCCCCGTTTCTTAAAAACAACAGGTTTAACTGTGCAGGACATATTACCACTGAACTAAAGAACAGCGCGAGAATACATTTTCTGATCTTATAGATAAATCTTACATTATGTTTCTGTTGCTTTTGTTTTAAATTCCGTAAGGCACTTCATGTTGCACAAGTGGTATGAAAAGTGCAATACAAGTAAAGTTTATTTGATTGATTGATGAGACTGTCAAAACAAGCTGAGCACTAACAGAATAGTTTTTTTGTTTGTTGGTTTTGTTTTGTACAAATAAGAAATTCCAAACAGAGACATGAAATGAAAGAATGGAGCGTATCTGTTCAGCTCAAGAGAGAGTTTCAAGGAGCGCATTTGAACAAGATTAACTGTAATTGTAAAAGTCAGTCACTGGTCCCCCAAACCAGTCATTTGAGGTACAGTCTGGGTTTACCACATTTAAGTACAGACGGAGCAGAATCTTGTAAGAGGTTAATTATTTTTTGTGTTATATTGTTATTATTTATTCTTAGTTTATTTGTGATAATGATAATTATTATTCCTATTATTATTATTCCTGTTATTAGCTGACATAATGCTGACAACAGGGGCTGGTCATAATGTCATTCCTCTGGACTTCTTGCTTTCTTTGGGGAATTTCTCTCATTTAAGAAACGCTAACTCCTCCAGAGTTTGCTGCTGCACCATCTCCATCTTTCCCTTTGACTTCATAAACTTGCGCTTTTTCATGTAATGGTTCCTTAGATGACTTGACAAGTTACTTGTGTTACATTTATTTGTTTGCTGGGTTTTTTTCATTGTATTCCAGACAAATACTGTTATACTTAAGACAAACAGGAACCCACTGGCATCAGAGAACATGGTAGCTTTCAGACTTTAATAAACTACCTGCTCCTAGAATGAAATCATAGGAGGAAGTTTTATCATAAAGGGTTTATGCTGAAAGTGTGTACCAACAAAGATGATCACCAATATTTTTGAAGGTAGATGATGAGACTGAAACTACTCTCACTCTCTCATTTTGCCGAATAACTTCATTGTTTCCAATGATGTTCTAAATTCTTAGTTGGATTGTAATCCCAAACATTTTTCATTTAGTGGCAGTGCAATATTTATGTGAAACAAAGAATGTATTAGATGTTTCTTTACACCACTCAATGTATGAAATTACCTCAGCGATTTTAATCATTTTGTTTGTTTCATTACCTCAGAGCTGACACAGATCATCACAGTGGTGGTACTTTGTGTCAGAAGTGAGCCTAATTTTCAGCCCAGAACTTTCATGAGCAAGACTTTTGGTTTTCTTTTTGATGTGGAGTAAACTGGATAAACTAAGAGAAAACTGCTGTGTAGTTTTAATTTCTCTGGCCTTGTGAAATGGCTTGGGTGAAATCTCCAGAGATCGTTGTGAATGTTTTGGATTGTTTTGTGTTTTGTCACCTGGCAGCATTTGCTGATGAAGTTAAATGTTACATCGATAGGTGGCAAGTGTAAGCTCTCAACACACAGCATGGATGGAAACATACAGCTGACAGTTCAACATCTGGACTGCAGAGATGCTTCTTCACAGTAATATGTCCAGGATTACACCATTACACCATCTGTTGCTGGGGTGAAAGTAGTTTTAAATTCTTGCCGGTACTATTAGCAAAACCTTCATCAGTTTCATTTTCAATATGCTTTATTGACATGAATGTAGGTTAACAATATTGCAAAAGCAATTACAAATTTACAAATTAGTTATAATAATAAAGGAAGTCAGAAAAGTATGAAAAAAAAACAATATAAAAATATATACATATATACATATATGTATATATGTGTATATATATATGTGTGTGTGTGTGTGTATACATATATATATGTATATATATATATATATATATATACATATGTATGTACACATTGGAGTAAGTAGAACATCTCTCACTTCATGCATTTTAAAATTACAAAGTCAAACCCCAAACAAATAAAGTTTGAGTAAAATATCCCAGTTCATTAAATCGAACACACCAATCCCCATAGAGACCACTGGGTTTTAGCCAGCATGCATACTCATATACTATTGACTGAAATCTCCGGTTGTTAGCTAATAGGCATTTTCTTCTCCAAGCTGTTCTGTACCGTAAATAACACAAAACACAACTGCTTAATCTCCTACTGATCTTCATTGGGACACTTTGCAACAAACATAGAGACATTAAATGTGTGGTACATGTTTCAAAGGCTGAATGCAGAGGAGACCACTGGGCTCTCTGAGGGGAGGGGGAGAGAAGCAGAAGAGAGGGAGATGCCCGGCCAAGGCTCCGTCCAGCATGATCTAAAACACAGTATAAACAGTTCAGAAACAATGTGGAATGAATTAAAATGAGTTTTTAATTAGACAAAGTAGTTTTCAAGACTGCATATTGCTAGTGGATCTATTTTCTGACCCAGAGTGCGGCCCTGACTGGTTCTGAATGAGGGCTTTATAGCAGGCAGCCGCTCCACCATCTTCCTGGTACTGCATACCACAACTGAACCTTTTAGTGGTACGCAGTGTGTATCTATGTATCATCTGAAATCCATATAAAAAGATGGTAGGGTCCAGAACACACATCTCATGAAACACAACCCTCTCGCTGTCCTTTCCAACTCTCCTTAGAAACGTTCCAGGGAGAACACCATCTCAACCACCATGGAAATATAGTTCTTAAAAAATAATCTGAAACTTAAACTGAAAAACACCCAGTTTTTTTTAAAAAAAAAAAGCTAGGATACGAGGATACGAAGAAAGACACAATTTAACAGAGCTACTTATATTTATTTATTCTAGAATATTATTATTTGGGGGTGTTTTAAGTGACAACTAGCGAAAAAAAAAAATCCAATAATCCAAAGTGTTCACTTTCTATATGGAGGTCAAGATAACTATGGGGTGGTCTTGTCATTCAATGAGCCATTCAGATTTACAAGCTATTGTGACTTCACAGGTGCAGATCTGAGTAGAATTATCCCATTTTCCCACGTTTCCATTTTCTCACTCTTATCTCCACACAATTTCCCACCATCCTGCATTTGTAGTAGCTTTAATACTCGTTTCAAAAATAGACAGCCCCCCACTGACAAGCGGGGTGGACTTGCGTGTTTAACCCCACCCCCTAAAACCAACTGCTGTGGACCATTGTAAATGTCTCCAAATTATCTCTAGCTTACCTTTCATTTACTTTCAGTAGCCATTTCTTTACTTGTTTATCCTCTTGATGGTTTGTGCTTGACTGCATCTGAGTTTTTATACCTCATACCTCTTTCTTCTTTTATTTTTTTTTTTTACCCTTTTTCTTCTTTTAAAAATACTTTCTTAATTCTACGTGACGAGAAACAACTTGATGAAAGTTGCTAGTCAGAGTCGGGCATGGTTAGTATTTGGATGGCAGATGTCCATGTGTCACAGGTTTTATATGATGGAAGTCTGAATGGATAAATGAGAAACAAAGGGTATGTTTTGTAGAACCAGTATGATATTAAAAAGGGACTATATAAATGCAAGACCATCGACCATTTAAAAGGAAGTTCGTCCTCTCTACTGTTGTCCACGCTCAGGACAGGAGCTTGAAGATTCAGCGCAATTAGTTATCTTGCTAAGCTAGACAACTTGATAAAAAAATAAATAAATAAATTAAAAAAATTCCATACTAAACTGGGCTACATTAAAGTGGACTGTGATAGTCTTGAAATTGCTGGAACAAAATGGAGTGTCCGTAACTAAATATGGCTTAATTGGACAGTATTTAATTGACTTAAATTTAACATGTATAATTACTTCCTCAAGTGCCCTGAGATCACTTTTGTTGTGGATATATAATACATATACATATATAATGTATATACATATACATATATATGTATGTATATATATATATATATATATATATATTTTTTTCCCGGCTG
>JBAMYA010029216.1:0-16099 GCA_037176975.1 Arrhamphus sclerolepis | reverse complement strand
ATCTTGAGGTCATATTTCTGCAGATGTGAATGGAAACAGGAGCTTTCTAGATGTCTTTTCTGTGCACGTTTTTTCCCATAGATTGTATAAAGATAACTGGACAAACCTCATGGCATTAACACATGCATTGGTTTCCTGAATAGTGCCTTTGAAGCTTTTCCATCCCCCCTTTTACCATGTGAAATGTCATTTCAGTGGTGACATCAGCCTTGCAGTCTTCGTGGTGTTATCACAGCTGGGTTTCTGTGGTCTACTAGCTACACCCATTGTCAATAACAAAGACTATACCCCCTAATTATACATAAAACTATAAACCAAATAAGTCAAACTTTTAGAGCCAGCCTCCAGTGGTCAGTTGAGGTACTACAATGAAACTCATGTCCTTCATTTGTTGCAGACACATGGTATATGATTACTTCCACAGTCGCTCTTGATGGCACTGCTGTTCTTTACTCTTGGATTCATCCCTTTGTGTATTTTATCTCAGTGAAAGAGGAATGCCAAACAAAGATAATGTTGTCCATTAGTGTCATTAGTTTTCTTTGTTGAAGATGAATAATGCATAAGCACAATGCTCCACAACAAACATGTTTTCCTGCTTCCTATCTAAGTGATGGCAGTTCCAGAGAGATGACTGATGTCAAAATGATCCATTTTCTGTCATATGAACACCTCTGATGAATGTTTTATAAAAAGAAAAAAAAAAAACAGATCTGAGAGGAATGGGCAAAAGCAGAGCGGAAATACAGGTTAGCTTGTGATTGAAGATGATGGAGAATCGGACTGTATGATTATAGTTCCAGAAACAGCTGCATAGTGATCAGATAATGATCATGAGTCATAAGTGTCCTTTAATTAAATTAATACACTGCTTTTACTGCAGAGACAGTCTCATGGAAGAATATGTGAGGTGCACATGTGATACATAATAGCCTTACTCCTTTCTTCTGAAGAAATATATTACCCCTAATTTTACATTCACACCTTGAGATCAGCACAAAAGCCCCATAAACTCTATCCCACTAGAAGAAGAAAGACCACCCACCCCCCAAAAAACAGTTTTTACTTCAAGTGTCAGAAAAACACGCCGCTCTTTCACCCACTCACTTCTAAACAAAGATGTTGCTCAGGCTGCCTGAGCCTCATTTTCTTTGAATCGGCTGTTATCTAATTGACAGTGCTAGAAAGAGACGTTCGGGCTCAGTGAGCAGCAGCGCGGGCTGCAGATATCATATCAAAATAAGAAGACTAACTAAAAAGGTCACTCTTTGGAAGAAAGTGAGTGCTTGGCTATATTTGATCTCTGAAATTATACATTATTCATATGAGCATGATGCAATTACTGCATTCATGCCCCTTTTTGCTTTTATTCAGAATGATTACTGTCTTCATTTGAGGAACGTAATCCTGATTATCCACATCGACTTCATCTTATTCATGGGCCTTGGGGGCCGGAGTCTATACCAGCTGTCATTGGATGAGACAAGAGTACACCCTGGATAGGTCAGCAGTCCATCACAAAGACACACAAAGACTAGGGACACAAACAACCATGCACACTCACTCTTGTGGGGACTTTGAATCATCAATCAGCGTAACAGACCTGTTTTTGGACTGTGAGAGGAAGCTGGTGTACCAAGAGAAAAACCATTCACAGGCATCGGAGAACATCCTCAGACCATCCTCAGCAGTACTTCTCATGACTCTTACATCACTACTTTACTTTATTTCTCCATGCCTAAAGTAACTCATGAGTCACCTAAATCACAGAAAATTTCTAACTGTGTCCCTCCTCCTCAAAATTCAGACCTGCTTGTCTGTGAAACTGCAGCTAATGTCCTATTCAGCCTCTAATAAGTTTCAATAATTATTATTTCTCAGAGAATATCTCCTCATAGGTACAGGCATTACAATGAGAACAGCTCTTTCTAGAGGTACTGACTATGCATGGGGCAGCAGGATGTGCAGAGTATAACAGGACTGGAGGCTTGAATCTGTAAAAGTTACAGATAAAATGTGAGACACGTATGTGATAAGATGGGATCATCATCGCACTCATTTGTGCGACCATCTGCTCCCACTTTTACAAGAGTTGTGGTATAAAGAAACACTGGAGATGTCTCTCTTTGTTCTCCCTTCATTCTCCAGATCTAAATGGTTTTGCACTCATGTTTCTTTCACCATCCAGCTTCTACAAGTCATTACACTGTTTTTCTCATTTACTCAAACTACAGTTTTCACCCTACACACAGCAGTGCATTGATTTCTACACTCATATCCCAGTGAGAACACTGGGGGGCAATGTGGGGTTCAGTGTCCTGATCGATCCAGGGATCAAGTTATCCACTGACACTCTGAACCATATAGGCGCCAACAATGGTCCCACAAAGGGAAGATATTGCCTCTCCAGTGTGTTTTCACAAAGCATGATGGCATTCTGCAGTCTGAGGATGTTGTTTGTCTTTATCTTTGCTCGCTCAGGTCTGTGTTTGATCTGTGGCCAGCAACAAGTGTTGAATGTCTCTTTATTCAGTCAAAGCTGGAGAAAACATGGCGGTGAATACGATGAATTCAAGTCGGCAGACACACTGGCCTCAGCTTCACCATTGCTGCTCACACTCACAGCGTTTCTGCCGGTGTTGGAGACACATTGCTCTGTTTTTGTTTTGTTTTCTTTTTGTAACTGTTACTAGATTCCTACGTGGAAGAGAGATGGAGCAGCAGGATGCTTTGACACTTGGTGGGACTGGGGGCTGATCTGCTGACCCTCTGGTTGAAGAAATGACAGACTGAACCATACAAGCTCCAACCCAACCATGGTCTTAAACATGAAATATGAGGAATGGATGGACAGAGGGAAGTCTGTTAAAGCATATTTACACAAATATTTTCCACCCTAGTTACCAGTGACAGTTGGTGCTGTCACTGGTAACTAGGGTGATCTGCTGATGGTCTTAGGGTCACCTCCTGATGGTCTTAGGGTCACCTCCAGCTGCAGCATTGAATTCACTGAAAGTGCTTCTTTGGTTTCTTTCTTTCTTTCTGCAGCTGTCTTATATAATGTGTTTTTTTTTAAGTAAATGACATCACCCTCTGCAGTTTTCTTTATTGATTGTCTTCTTACTGTCATGTCATGAAAAAAACAACAACTTTATGTTAATAGTTCTTATTTAATATTAAACTGGTGCTTTTAGAATATTTTGAGTAATTTCACGAAAGGTTTTCTGAAGTTCTCAAACAGACATTTATCTTCAGCACAATGAAAAACAATCAGCCCTTTTTTTTAAGCAGTAAAGGTAAAGACCACCTATATTTCCTTCAATTCTTTTTCAGGAGTTAATTCAGATTAATTGAATTGGTGTATATTTCTCTTTAGAATAAATTTAATGTCAACATTTTTTTAAATTTTATTTTGGATTTTTTTTTTATCTATTTGGTTGTTTTTTGTCTGCAGTATGGAAATTTATTCTGATTGTACAAAACTGCCACATAGATATTCTGAAGTTTTTTTTTTTTATTTCTTTTTGAAGAAAATTATTAAACTACACAGAATGACTCACTTTGTGAAAGAAAAGAAGTTCTGTTTTATTTAACATCAGTCTCTGTTCAAACATTCCTTTCACTGCATTGTAAAACAAAATGTTCACATAAACATGGGAAATATCGGTTTGTCTATTTCTCTGAAACAGCAGAAAATAAATTAAAACATTCTAACATAAATTATGAAATTATAACGGATTATATCAAAATGATTTGAAAGCAGACATGTACATTTAACATTATCACTTGTTTTAAATTTAAAATTTTCAATCCATGTTTATTTTTCATTCAATTTCTATTTAGATTTATGGATTAAAAAGTATTTCAAGGTTTTGGAAGACATTGCTGATAATGCAAATATTTTATTCTGTTTTTCTTTTCAAAAACACTTGTTTTTTTAATCTCTAATGACATGCAAAGTTGTTTTATTTTATTTCTTTCTTGAGGAAGTTACTCCTTTGGAAACGTTGAAGTCTTTCCATAAATTATTAGAAAAGGATTATATTGATCTCATGAGTATTTCTTCTGTTCATGACAGATTAAAAAAAAGTAACAGATGTTCAAAATGTTCAGCAAGGATTCAGAGCTTCAAGATATAAGATTTGCTCTTTAAATGATTCACAAATCAACTAAACGAAAGCAAACACAACATGTCAGATAAAAGCAACCATTTCATTAGCAGATTAAACACATTGACCAACTGTTAAGAGTCACAGGAAACACCTGCTGGGGAGTGGAGACGCACTCTTAACACCTTATAATACCACTTTGTCAGACTAAAGGTGATATAAATAATCATAACAGTCTGTTTGCCTTCATATTCAAATGAAGAGGAAGGTAATCAAACTGTGGCCATATTCTACTCCCATGCAAATCACATTGACCCCAACCATTACCCAGGTCAGTGACCCATTTGTACATGCAGGGGCACCACTAGTAATTTTGGCCCCAAGACAAAATAACCTTTTTTGCATTAACAGCATCATCACTTCTGTGCTGGCTTCCCTTCACTGGTTTCCTGTCCAGTACAGGACCCATTTTAAGATTTTATTACTTGTTTTTAAGAGTCTGAATGGGACGGCACCACTTTATTTATCTGAGCTTTTAATCCACCATGATCCTGTCAGAGCTCTGAGGTCTACCAACCAGTTGCTTTTAACAGTTCCTAGATCTAAACTTAGAGGTAGAGGGGATAGAACATTTTCTATCGTTGCCCCCAAACTATGGAACCGTCTGCCTGTTAATATAAGATCTGCTGAAACTACTGATCATTTTAAAATCTTGTTAAAAACACCTCTTTGCATTGGGGTTCTCTCCACCCTGAGCATGACATCTTGGCTTTTATTTTATTTTATCCTATTATTTTTATTTCATTTTATTAATATATATTTGTGTGTTTGAGTGCATGTACTGTTTTAATGTTTTTATTTTAATTCTTAAGATAGATTTTCTTGTTTTTATTGTTCAATCTGGATTTTCACTTGTTTTATGTTGTAAAGCACTTGGGATAACTGAGGTTTTTTAAAATGTGCTTTATAAATAAACTTGAACTGAATTGAATAACTAAACAATTTTTCTTTTATTTTACATTTTTTTGGGGTAGACAATTTTAACTTGACAACATGAACAATCTAAATGGCCAAAACCAACAAACACTAAAAACAAAACAACCATCAAACAAAAAAACAACAGCAACAAAGAAATGTTCATTGTTTGCTGCGTGAGTGAAATGCAGTGATTTATTTTAGTTTGCCAGAGAAGAAACATTTACATTTAAACTCTGCTCTGGAAGCCAGGAGGTTCAGTTCCAGTCAGGCTGCAGAGTGGTGCAGGTCTCCTCTCTGACTGCAGCTGGGAGACTGACTGGGAGTGCAGCTGAGGCTGCTGGGAGACTGACTGGGAGTGCAGCTGAGGCTGCTGGGAGACTGACTGGGAGTGCTGCAGGACAGGACGGGTCTCACGGAGGACAGTAGAACAATACGTGCTTTCACGTCAGAGGCTCCAGTAACACCAGCAAATGACACTAAATTTGTCAGTGGTTGTTTTTAACAAAAAACAACAACAACAAAAGAGTCACCAAGAGGGTTTGGAAAATTGCCAAACCCCATGAATCCTCCCTGGGTAAGTTGATATTCTTAGTTTTGTTGCACACCAGAGTAATTTGCTGTGGATTTGCTTCAATCAACATGTTTCCTTTGTTGGCCATTGTTTATTGATGTGTAAATATGTAATTAAAAGTAAATCATTTAATTGTGTTTACTGTGCTCTTCATTGTGTCTTATGACAATCTTCTGTTCTAACGGTACATTTTCAAGCTTGCCAGCTGACAAGTGCAGCTTCATCTGGAAATGACAGGCTCCAAATCTCCTTCAGACCAACAACCCTTTGAGGTCATGCTGATTAACATGAAAAATAAATTACAATTCATATCTGTTAGCAGGAATGCAATGATTTTCTTTTTTATCTGTTTAATCACTTCTATGATACTTGGCTGGTGTGTGAAAATGCAGTCACTGCATCCATCCATCATCTATACCCGCTATGTCCTGTTCAGGGTCACGGGGGTCTGCTGGAGCCTGTCCCTGCTCACTTTGGACAAAAGGCAGGGGTCCACCCTGGACAGGTCTCCAGTCCATCACAGGGCCACATATAGACATACAACCATTCATACCTAGGAACACTAATTAACCTAACATCTTTGGACTGTGGGAGGAAGCCGGAGTACCCGGTGAGAACCCACGCAAGCACTGGGAGAACATGCAAACTCCACACAGAAAGGCCCCTGTGGAGGCTGGAACCAGGAATCTTCTTGCTGTGAGGCAACAGTGCTGACCACCAAGCCACCGTGCTGCCTGTAGTCGCTGCAGTCAATCATTAATTTCCATCACTAATCATCATTTATTAATTTGTTTTTACCTAGTTGAGAACATAACAGCATCCCTTTGTCATACTGTAGCGTCTTGCAGCTTCCTCCCACCTGTTCTTCCAAGAATGAACATCCCATACAGCTGAAATAAAAGCTTGTCCTGAAATATGTTTTTGCTACGTTTTCTAAAATCTAAATATACTAAAAACCTTAAACCTGTCAGTAAAAAAACAAAACAAAAGAAAACTTTTGGACTTTTATTTAATAGTGACATGTGCAAAAGAAATTATTTTCAGTGTCTTTTCTGAGTAACTTGCACTACAACAAATAAAAAGTTGGGAAACAGGCAAAGAAAGAAGTTCTGGAAGACACAATCAACAAATACATGAAATATATTGGTGGCAGCCTGGTGAGGATGTCAGTGTTGGGTATAAAAGCATGGAAAAACCACCAAGGAGTTACTTCTTACAGACCAGGATGGGCTGCGGCTCAAACGGGTCACAGTCAGAGCCAGGAAGAACTGGTGGACTGTGACCTCCCCATGACCTTCGAGCTCTGAGGCAGCACTGTAGCACTTAGCTCATGAGTACGTCACTGAATCTACTGATGAAACCTGGAGCAGTATAACACCATGAAGGAGCTGTCAACCTTTTTTTTCTGTATTTCAGGCTTGAAAAGGATGTTTCGAACTTGGGAAAGGGAGCAATTCAGGGTCAGGAATGAGGTAGTCCTCACATTAGTAGTCTTTGAGAAGCACAAACAAGTTTGTGAGAAAAATCACAGAAATCTATAAAAATCAATTCTCCCAAAAGAAAGATGAAAAGGGATGTGGATAAGTCTGCTTCTGGATCTCTGATCTCTTACTTCACTGCACTGAGAACAGTCATTCTTCATATACTAAGCTCATGAGCGGGGGATTAGTTTGGGAAACCTTTGTCAAGGACAAGAATACAGAGATACATTCACAAATGAGGCCAACGTATTAACTCAGAAGTACAACTCTGCCTCAATCACACCTTCAAACATCTGCCAAGTCTATGTTGCTGTCTTGACTCCAACTTTCCTTCGTCCATCCTGTGTCCTCCTCCGTCACACTCTTCAAATAGATGTTCACACTCACCCATAATCTCACTTCCAACTCTGACTCTTCTTTAAACCAATTAGCTTAGACATTTTCCTCGTGGCATCTGTGAAATGAAATGCCATTTAAAATGTCAAAATGTCCTTGATAATAATACTATAGCATTTGATAAAGGCCATTTCCACTTGTGTAATGCTGTGACTGCAGCATTAATGTAGTTAAGTGATAGCTGATAGCTCAGACCACATCTGGACAGATGTGGTGGGCACAGGAGCCATGGGGATTTCTCATCCAGGAGGCAGGGCCAACTGTTGCTTCTCAAACTGCCTCTGCAAGTAGTACAATGTGGTGACGTTTTCTGCACACATTACCAGCAGCATCACTCATCCCTCACCCTCCTTCTGAAGGAGGCCCTTCTTCTACTCAGTCCTAAAGGTTTGTGCTATCCACTTCCAGAGTTCAGCAAATGCAGCAAAGGATAAGATGGGAAGGATGAATGGTTCTACTCTCATCTGGGTCTGTAATGTCATGCTGAACTTCAACATCCTTGAAGTCTGAAGGACTTACTGAAAGAGAAATTTTAATGAGAAACTAAGTGACAGGGTTGAGTCATGTCAGAAATTTCCCTAACAGATGACAAACAAACAAACAAACAACAAAAGACCAAATACTTTCAAGCACAGAAAATATTCTTTATTTCATATGTCCCATTTAATCTTTTTTTTTTATGAATTGAAACTGCTGTCACTTTAATTTCCTTCTATTTCTAATGTGTTTCAGGACTGAAACATTTTATATGCAAATACAAGATTTTCTGATTTGCAGTTGAAGATTGGATGAACTTTTAACTTTATTGGTTAAACTAAATTGAATAAGAAAGAAAAAAGAAACTACGTATCTGCTGCAGTTCAAGTTAAATCATAAGTGAAATATTTTAGGATCTGCCTCTAGTAAACTATTATGCATACAGTGGGGTTTGCTTTCCTCTGTGTGGTGTTGCTTTGAGGTCGCTGTGATCCAGTGATACATGGGCACTCCAAAAACCTTCCAGAGTGAAAAACCAATTACCACAGCGACATATCTGTTCCCAGAAAAGCATTAGACTAACAGCATGGACTGAGTCACTGGCACATAAAAACTCATATACGGGCTAACGCAGCGCTGGCAGCTTAAAAAAAAAAAAAAAAAATTTATTCAGTTTGCATCTGTGAAAGAAAGATACAAGAAAAACTACATGGGCATAAAGGAACAAGTTTCAAACACTGTTCCCAGAGACATCTGTTTTTAAAGATAGCGCTTAAAAGCTGCCAGCATAAAGAATTGTTTAACAGTTGTTAAGAAATCAGAAAATCTGTGATTTTTCACAGCACAGCACAGATAGACAGCATTGTCTATCAGGAATATTCAGGCTAATTCACAGCACTGCTTATAGGTCAGCTATGTTCGGCATCCATGTGCGAGGCAGTGTCTGATGCCGTCTATTTACTCCTAATATTTGAGAGCAAACAGGCTGCTTTGTATTCAGGTCAGACTTTGCACTCATGGCTGCAAAGGGTGAAGAGGTCCCTGATGGTGGAGTTAATTCCCTCTTCTTCTCTCTGCCGCTGAGACATCAGCCATTTCCCATCATCCTGAGTGGAGCACTTACTGTACTATCAGGAGGCAAACAGGCCATAATAATAATAATACACTGATAACACCTGAGGCAGAATAAGAAGCACAGACTGAGCAGAACCGCTCATTAGAGTCTCGTTTCCTGAAACACTGGCATCAAGTCATATGAAGCATTTTCTAATTTGGCTAAAGGACCACTGGAAATACTTCAGAGCCATGAAACAGTGCACATGTTCAGACAGTTCCTTCTGCTCCACGTTATTTTGGACCACGTTGCTGAATTAAAGGTGACACTTTCAAGCCCTAATGATAACAAATATAGTGGACAAGGTACCAGATGTGTTTTGTGTTTAATGCATGGACCGCCTGACTCCCTCCTTTATTGAGGTCACAAAACAAGTATGTGCCCAGATGTGGCACGAACATGAAAGATTTGGGAAACACCCAGGAAAAGAAGTAATAGTGGTTAGAAAGACCCTGAGGCAATGAAGGTTCAGAAAATTACATATTGATAATCAATAGGTATGAAGTTTGCACAAAGAGAGATAGATTATAGCTATAGATTATTCACCTGTGTGACTGAAGACTATTTCATTTCTATATTGGTTTAGGTTCTGTAAAAAGAGATCCCTTTGTGATGTCAGACCATAGGGTTTTGAAGATTAGCTTTTAATCCTAACGCTGTTGGCTTTTCTGTCCGAGCTACTCAACAGCAGCAGGTTGGACAGCGGCTACAGTAAACCAGGACTCTTCCTGACTCAGGGCTGCCACGTCTCATGAGGTTATGGATCTTGGGGGTGGAGTTAGCAGAAAACAAATGAATGATTTTTGTGTCCAAAATCATGAAATTCCATAACTGTAAAATGTAGGTAGCTCTACGTAAGGAATTTTACACCACACTCTCAGGCACGAAGGTGCCAGAGAAACACGTAAAATGTTAAGAAAAATGTGCATCTTGTTAGAATGTAAATCAAATCAGTCTTAGATTGAATTTTTGGAGCGAGGTTTTCTTTCGAAGCTCTTTAGCTAAAATTTTGCAGTCATCTTGACCATCATAACTGAGGATCCGGTTCCATCCAGCACCAGGCTCTTCCACGTGTTTGGGCTTGTTCAACTGCTCTAGAAGCATAAAGGTTCTGCATTTGCTTTTAAGGCAGAACAAATATAAGTGTCTAGTCTTGGCAATACTGTCAGATAAAGTACTGTGCACGTGACATCATGGAGAACAGAAGCATGTGCACCTATAATTGGTATTACATCCTTTCCTTTAGTCACGATCTTTCAGTTTTTGTTTGCTATAGAAACTAAAAAGGGTAAATACTGTATCTTTTTTTCTTTACATCCCCTGCCAACCAGGACGTGGTGAGTATTATTACTTGGCTGAGCATCATGTTACATCATGTAACAGTCAACAAAACATTACATAAAAAAAAACAAAAAAAACACCACATAGTTCAGACTGGTTAATAGAACTAAATAAAGAGTTTCCAACACAAGGACGGGTGAACAGTGATCCCTCCCTACAAGCCACAAATATCATTTTAACATGTTTTCACACATCAGTATGATGGTCCATCCATTTCCTGCTGCTTATCCAGCTTACAGGAGGCAACAGCTTGAGGAATGATCCCTCAACCTCTCTCACAGTATCATGTGATTTTCACTGTGAACATTGGCAATATCTTGCAAGAAAGATGAAATCCGTCTTTGAAAGTGTTGTAATGTGAGGATAAAAAGCAAAGCTGAAGTTTTCTTTCAATGCCACAAGTGTGAGCCGTGTTTACAGTGTGAGACGTTTGCACCTGCGTATAAGATCACGCAGCTGTGTGGTGAATTTCAGTTCTGCTACTGAATCACAGCTGCCAGTCAAGAACATTTTAGCTGCACATATAATCACATTTTCTCAAGCACATAAAAAAAGGGAGACCAAAACAAACTAATAACTTGAGATTAATTATAAATGTAACAAAGAGCCTTTGCTGGTATCAAACAGGACATTACTCAGTAAAGAAGAAGTGCAGTGTTACCAAAGATGAACACATGCATTTATGATGTATGTATGTATGTATATATATAAATATATGTATACACACATACATATGTATATGTGTATACATACATACACACACATATATATATATATGTGTGTGTATGTATACACATATACATATATATTTTTGTGTTCGTATTGGATTTCAGGTGTTAATCAAATATGTTAGATCAGACTGTCAGAGAGCTGGTAAAGGACATTCCCTGTTTCTCACACTTATGTACATATTCAAAAAAAACAAAACAAAAAAAAAAACTGCTGCAAGATTAAAATACATATATAACATTAAAAATGTTTTCTCAGGATGGCATTGAGCATTAATATACATATGTAAACAGCTGTTTAAAAAAATAAAATCCAAAGATAAACCGTGCTGCTAAAGACATGACAGCAGTTTGTGTTCTGCTCTTCCATGTTCCTCACCACCCTGCTGAACGTAAAATCATCCCTCATGCATGAAGACAGGAAAATCCAAATGAAGATACCAAAGTTCTGCAAGCCAATTTACAAAGCATGTATATAAAAAAACAAAACAAAACACAGCAACGACACCTTTATACCCTGGATTTTTATTCATCACAGATTCAAATGTAACAGTTATTCCAGCATTTAGTATTTCACAATAATCCACAGAGAAACAAACACAGTAAATTAGACGTTTTCAGTTTCTAATTAAGTGACAGACAACCTGATTGACATTAAAAAACAGCAGATCAGAGTACACGTACAGTCAAAGAAATGACTTATATACAAATAAAACCAACATGAATAATGTGTCGTTTCAACAGTGCAGATAGTGCAGGACACATCCAGGCAGAGAAATGATCACGATATGTTCATCAATAACTGCTCACTAACAAAATTAAGCTGCCTAAATTCAAAATCATTTGTATTCATTTGTTAGAAAATGAAATGAATCTGCATTCTCCACGTTAAATTCAATCTAAGCCAATTTAACAGAGAAAAATACATAAGAATATATCTAATTCAGTAACTTTAAATCCTCTCTTTAAGTAGTGTTTACGTAATTGTAACATTCAGTGAACTATATCAACATCTAATATCCAGTTAACACTTCTGAAATGTTTTTCAGCTTAGTTATTTAAATTCTTTAGACCTAGTACAAAAATAAAAAAATATACAACTATGTAACCAGTATTAATCTTAAGAAATCAGTGATTCACAAGTGTTTATGATCGTTTCTAAGACTTCAAGTTTTAAAGGAAGAAAATTTAAAACATTTTTAGGAAACATGTTAAAGCACATTAAAAGATTATGAACATTGTTGCTCTAGGTATGGGAGGTAGAATGATAAATTGGTTTTTACTTTTTTTGTGCATAGTGGGTATGATGTCTGAGGTCGAGGCTTCATGAGGCAGCAGTGAAGGTTTAAGGCAAGCAGAAGCAACTAATGCTAAAGTGGTCTACTAGGGGCATTAGCCTTGGAATAACCAACCACGCAGCTCTGTATCTGACAACCAACTGGCTGACCTTCACAGAGATGCATCTTCCCTGCATGTCAGGGAGTTTCAAGATCTTGAGCTTCCATCTTAAACTGATAACTGTAACTGAGAAATTGGCAGAAAAAAAAAATTAAAAAAAAGGACAGGACCACATACAGTATATGGACAAAAGTGTTAGGCCACAGCTGTTAATTAGTGTAATTGCGTGTTTCAATCCGACACGTTGATGTAGAGCAGCCTCCATTTGAAAACGTGTGATACAAAATGCGTCGGCAGCTTCATGGATGGAGTTTCTATGGCTGAGCAGCTGCATGTTGGCATGTTGTAAAAAAGGTGTTCTTTATGGGGAGAGATGATACACATCCCTCTGTTTGACTGGAGTTTGGGGTTTAGCAGAGGCAGAGAGAACATGAAACTATCTTGAGTCAACTGTAAAGTTTGATGTGGAAGAACTAGACAGGCCTGCACAGAAGCCTGAGGCCAACCCCACCAAGCACTTCTGGGATGAAGTGATACTAAGATTATGAGCCTGGACTCCACCAGAACCAATTCCTGACCAAATAAGTGCTCTATAGAATGAATGGGCACAAACAACAGAAGCTTGTGGAAGCTATTTCCCCCTTTTGCAGCTGTTACATACACACACCATATAAAAGCATACATAATATGCTGTCATTACAATGCTTATTGATGCAACGGTCAGGAAGTCAACTACTTTTGTCCAGGGGGTGCATGTTGTAGGGCTCCTCATTTAATTGACCAACATAACAGAATCTGTGCCCAGGATCTCAGTGCAGAAATGACTGTTAATTTTCTTACTTTTTCAAACCTAATTTCATATACTTTTTACTTCTTAAACATTCAAGCATAGCTGAGTGGTTTTGCTGGAATGTGACAAATGCATGCATATGTTCCTGCTCTACTTTAAAAGGTCTATTCGCTCCCATCCAGTCTTGCATGAAAACTTTTATATAAAAGGTTACATATTATTATTATTGTTGTCATTATCATCATCATCATTATTATTATTATTGTTATACTGATCCATTTAAAGAGTACCACAAAAATTGATCATTTACAATTCAATAATAGCAGTTAATAAAGACAACCAAAATTGTGACCAGCCACATTTGTCCTTGCCTCATGACAGATGCTGAGATGCATCTGCTTGCAGCGTAAATATGTCAGTGGAGGCAGATCATGCTCTAAAACTCCAGCTCCTCTGAAAAGGCTGGAAAGATTTCTTGAGGTTGAAAAGATTGAGATGAGGTCTGGGTCGTGGGACTTTCTCTGGAATGACAGCGGCTTTACTTTCCTCAGTGGGAAATCTATTGTGGTAGACTTCTGGGTAGGACTTCTGGAACTGAAAGACGGATGAAAATGCATCTTACTTCCCAATAAAGTATGCATACACCAAAGAAATTAACAGTCTTTGGTCAATTTTAGGATCACAAACAGATATTTGATTTACATGTTTATTAGTGAAAAGCAGTACAAATGAGTCTCTTTTTTCAGTTTCAATCCCATTTGAAGGAATACTTGGTTACTTTTGGAAAGTGTTATCTTGCTCTCAGCCTACAGTCCCTAGTGCCAGAAAAAAACAAGTCAAAGAAACTAATCACTTCGTATGACAAAAAACATGTCAGCTGCTACGCTGGCAGCAGCAGGAACAGTCTGATCCTACGGCTTAACCAGCCTCCAGGCACAGACCCTTCCACCTTGATCAACATGACCACGGGCCACCTTTGCTGGGACAGAGCCCTGAGGAGCCCCTGCAGCCATTTAGCTGAATGCCGGTTCATAAGAATAGTTTACAATGATTCTTTTTCTTTCTTGTTTTTTTTTTAACTACACTTGTTTTTTTTTATTATTTCTATACTTTTACTTTTGAATATACATCATCATTATTTTTAATCTGTTTTTTAAAACTGATGTTGAAGTTAAAGCTAGTTTGTGGTGTTTAGTGTTGCAGAATCAGTTCCTGCCAATACGGTGCAACTGAAAAACTGAAACCATCAACGCTGAAAACCTGTGAGTGGTCCAGTTTTTTTTATACCATCTCTTTGTAGTAAGATTAAAAGAATGAGCATGTGAGTGCTAATCTGCATCACCAGATATTGATGATAGTTATTAAGCGTTCTTTTGGCATAAGGTTGTAAAGATAAAAAAAAAACAAAAAAAACAAAAAAAAAAAACAGAATTAACTTTTGCTTTCTAATAGAGAAAACACTGCAGACTGATGAAGATAAGAACCTCTTCCACAACATTTTGTAGGACCATCATTGCTGCCTCCTGGATTTGAAGCTCAAAGATCTTTAGAAGAAATGGGTGTAAGCCAACCATGATCAGGAGATGGAAGACTGCTGTGAACGTTTGTGTGCAGCACTGCTGACACCGATGGCAGCTGCTACCAACATTTTAACCAACTGTTTCAGTAAACTAAAGTAAACGTGAAACTGTGTGACCTGGTCAGCTCATATGTTCATGGTTATGGTCATCCCTTCATCACAGGTAAGTCACAAGCAGTTCTGACGTTAAACATCACTGTAGTCAAAAGTGATTCTTCATTGAAAAGGCTGTACCTGAAATTCATCGCCTGGAGTTTCAATAGGACAATTACAGATGATGGGATGTGACACCTCAGGTAACTTGGTGGCACGTTGATGGAGGCAGACTGAACAGACATCCCTCCATCCCAAAATATATGAAGGCTTTTCTTTATAACTGATAATTGAGGCTCATTATTGCCATCATATCTTTGATACTGAAGGAACAAATTATATCAAAATTCTAATTCTCACCATGCAGTTCCCATAATATACCCAATGCCCATGGTGAAATAAACATGCTCTTAAACACAAATGACGTGATAATTTATGGGTTATTATTTGAGAGTAATTAACAAATACCTGTTTAAGTCTTTTCCTCTTGTCCTTCACAGGGAGTTCTTTGTCTGCTATCAGGCCTTCCAGTAACTGCTGCAGGGGGGTCTCAGTACCTATAACCTTCTGCTCCTCACTCTCCATTATCTTGATCTGTTTACAAAAGGCCGGGGATGCGCTGAAATCTGTGTCGGATCCTACATATTTAATCTGATGAGAGACAGAGAAAAGGTGCATTTAAGTGAACATGTAGGGTATATGTAACATTCTGGATATCTCATATGCATTTTGGATGGCAAGTATCCAGAATGCATATGAGATATTTGCTTTTCTGGAACCAGCAATATAAAGTCCAAGATTCTTTGGATAGATGCAACCAAGATAAATTTATATCAGAATGACAGGAAGAGAAAGTATGGAGGGGAAAAGGAAGAGCTCATGATCCAAAACATACCAAGTCACAAATGAAACATGGTGGAGGCAGTGTTATTGTATGGGCCTGTATGCTTGGTAGTGGAGCAGGCTCACTGGTGATTGTTGATGATGTGGCTGATGATCGAAGTAGCTAGATGAATTCATAAGTGTATAGGGCCATGCTCTCTG
>JBAMYA010029205.1:0-16100 GCA_037176975.1 Arrhamphus sclerolepis | reverse complement strand
GAGTAGTGATGGAGCAGAGGAGCTCCAGAAACCTACATCACTGACATCATCGCGTCCATGTACACACTTCTTCGCTGGCGATCACTCCAGGTCTGCCGGGTCGATACCTGGTTAAACCCCCGCCCAAGGAAGATATCTGATTGGTTGCAGATCATTCCTGTTAGAAAAAATGCATTTGTGAGTTGGAGGCATAGCAGGAGAGTCTCAAAATTCACTCGCAAATGCAGCGACGTCCACAGAAGCCGTCTGTAAATCGAGTTATATTTGTGTGTGCATCAGAAATACATGTGTGAATCTTGTCCTGTGCATTTGCGAATTTTGTCGTGCATTTGCGAATCATGTCGTGCATTTGTGAATCTTGTCCTGTGCATTTACGAATCATCTTGTGCATTTACGAATCTTGCCCTGTGCATTTGCGCATCGTGCTGTGCATTTGTGCCTGTTAAGACTGTTCTAACACCTTACTTCTGGGTGTGGTCCAATCTGTCCAAATGAGGGACAGATGTACTCGTCGTATAAGAAATCAAAACCCAAAATCTGACAACAAAAAAAGTTTTCTTCTATCAGTTCTAAAACCATCTTCATTTTTAAATCATCTTTCTCAGTTTCACTTTTTCTTTTTGTGTTTCAAATTCTGAAATGAGTGTCATATCACTGCCATGTCAATCAACAGTAGAGGAGGGGGGACATAACTGAGATCTAGCAGCTCATTGGCTGCTGAATAACTCAGCACTTTATACATCAAAGTCAACAAATGTCTGGTAAATGCGGTGTTGCCAATTTAAGAGACTTTCTTGATATATTTAGTGAGTATTCAGACCCCTCTAGCAAAACTTTTTTTCTGAAAAAGCAACGAGTGACAAATCTAGCAACTTCTTCTGGTGTTATTTGGTTATGGTTAGGGATCTTTACTTTTGGGGACTATCGTTGCTGTGAGGGGGCTGTGAGTCCTTTCCCCTTTCAAAAGCACTCATAATTGGACCAGTCCTCAGCAGACAGCCCCTCCCACCTGCAGTCAGAGAAGGAGAAATTATCCTGACTACAAAAATGTTAATCACGATCGTGCTGGGGACATTTCAGAATATGAATATAATATAATTACAGATGAAAAAGATGATTTAAGATTATCAGCCAATGAGCTACTACAGCTCAGCTATGTCCCGCCTCCTCTGCTGTTGATTGATGTGGCACTGATTTAACACTAATCTCAGAATTTCAACCTCAAAAAGAGAAAGACAATTTGAAAACAGAGATGGTTTTAGAACTGTTAGAAGAAAATAAAAGTGGAGCTGAGAAAGATGATTAAACTCTCATTTACAGATTTTGATTTCTTGGTTCCAGATTCTGGGTTTTGATTCTCAGATTTTGAGTTTTGATTCACAATACATTACGTTAGACTCTGAATTGACAGCACATGCAACTTCTATTTTGAGGTTAAAACTGTGGATCCTTACTCCTCTGCCCCTCCTATAATCATTTGTGACCAAATGAGCCCTTATGAGATGTAGGAGGTAGAAAAGAAGCGTTGATGTTCTGACAAATCAAAACTTAAACTGCAGTTATCATTTTTTAACCTTTTTTGTGAATCTGTAGACCAGTGGAGATGAGGCTGAACACTCGAGGCCAGCTCCAGTAACGACTGAAGCAGCAACCAGCGCTAAAGAATAATGAGGTTATTGCTGCCCTGCTGCATGCTTCATGCTTCATTACGCCCTCTTGAACTCCCAGATATTCCAGGACAGCCATCGCTAAGTTTTCAGTTTGCTGTCTCCTCTGGGGCTTGTTTCCTTTCAGATTTCACATCTCCAGATGCACACAATTTATTTAATACTTTCATTTCATACAGAAAAAAATATAAAATATTTTTATTTGCCACAAAAAAAAAACATTCAATGCATAGGATAGAACGGTTTTGTCAGAAGTGGCATTAATAGGATTTTACAAATGAACTCTTTATTATGGTCCAGTTTTTGTACATACTTGTACATTTACTTACATTTATGACATTTCTATGTTTGTTTTTTTTAATTTTGTTAGTTTATTTTTTATTATATGCTGCATATAAGTTGCGAAAAAAGCTTTTTTTTTTTTTTTTAGTTTGAATTTTGTAAAGGTTACTGAAACTGAAAACCAGGAGTCCAGGTAATGAACGAACCTCCTATGTGTCTGTCCAGCTCTGCTGTGTGGTAAACTTTGGCTTTTCTAAACCAGCCGGTCAGATTTGAAGTAAAAATGTGCACGAAGGGCAAACTGGAGTGAACTGGAGCGAACTGGAGCGCTCTGCCACACAGCAACTTCCCCCTCACACATCAGAGTGAAATCTGACACAAGGCCTGAATGTGTACACAAGCTGAACACACCAACCAACCCTGACATTTACACAAAGATTAACCTCGTCAATCAGCACTTTGCTCTCCCAATTAGGTAAAACATGAAGAAGAGGAAGCTACAAGCTAACCCCCCCCCCGAAAAAAGCCCCCCAAAAAACAAAAAAAAACAGGTTCTGCTCAAGGTTTCTTCCCAAGAGGGAGTTTTTTTCTTGTCACTGTTAGGCTTTGCCATGTGCTCAGGGGTCATGCTCTGGGTCTCTCAGAAGCGCCTAGTGACAACTTTGTTGTAAATAGAAGCTATATGAACAGAATTTAATTAATTGATGAGCCACTGTAATCTGCTGTAAAAGGTGCAGATACAGAGAAAGAAAACATTCATTGGGACAGTTGTGATTAATAGTCTCCAGCATCTCAGATTTTCCTGAAGGAAAATGGTATAGTTTTGAGTTACAGCCACTTGTTTCACTAATTTTTCATGTGGTGACAATTTCAGGAGGACAGAAATTGTGACCCAAGGGCTGCTTCTTCAAGAGATGCACACCAGACCATTTGTTTATTCGTAAAACTGATCTTCTGATAGAAGCCTGTTTGAGTTTACCTGTTCAATCAATCAACCAGCCAACCAACCAACCAACCAACCAGACAATCAATCAATCAATCAATCAATCAAATCTTTAATCAGGAAGAGCGCACTGAGATTCAAAATCTCTTTTCTTTTTTCAAGACTTGGACAAGAGGAAGCAGCTAAAACATAGCTCCATACATAACATTTCCACTAAATATTAAAACAATAAAATAACATTAAAATAAAGATTTATCTATTAAAACAACATAACAAAGTAAGACCAATAAAATAAAATAATCAAATGAAGCATCTACACATAGATGAGTCCACCAACTGATGGATTCACAGAGTTATGTTTTAGCTATATATATTGAAATAATTTCTGCTGATTTTTTTATCTAAATTATGTCACCCATTGTCTAAATGCTGTATGGGTTTCCGTGCCTGGTGTCGGGTCCATTGCTTTCGTCGAGAGTTGAGAAACTTGCAGTTCGATATTTTTCTGGTCATGACGACACAATGAACCAGAAGCAACAGACACTCCTCCATTATGCATTGTTGCAACGCCTACAAATGAATGCACCCTGTTTCAGGGGAAAGAAACTGGGAGCTCTTCAAAGTCAAACCTTTAAAAATGTCTCAATGTTGCTTCTGAGAATTTCTCTTTCTCTCTCTCTCTCTCTCTCTCTCTCTCTTTCTTTCTTAACATAAAGACCAGGAAAGTAAACATATGTCATTGAGAGCTCCATTATGAAGAGGCTCGGACGTCACCAAGCATATCTGAGTGTTTTTGTATCAGCCCTGCATCACATTATTCTCCTGCTTCCTGTCAGTCATTTCAGATCCTATGAAAGATGAAAAACGATCCTCCTCTTTTGCATCTTCCAAACAATTGCTGTGTACCGTTTTTTTTGATCAACAACAGAGAAGCTTCTACAATTTAGTGATTTTGTGTGAAATTTGGATGCACAGAGCAAGTTCCCAATCAATGGCGAACCGGTAGGCTACTGCCTGAAACACAAGTCGGGTTTTAAAAGGAAAGTTGGCAGACTGGAGTTGGAGTCTTGAGGCAGCAGACTGAACTGCCAGAGGAGATCAGTCTGGCAGAGCATCATCATTTCAATATCGTCTTAAGATCCACTTTTCCCTTTATCCCATCTTTATTGCACATTTCCTTTATTCCCTTTAATTCATTTTTTTATTTTTTTTTTTTTTTATTTTGTAGAGCCAAAGCATGCCAGAAGTTCAGTGCAGTCTAACCACACTCCCATCCAGTCCAATTCTCATGTTTTATGCACTTGAGGTGCTTTTAGGTGTCTCTTTTTATGTGCTTTTTAAATATATTCTGCTTTTTGCAGCAAAATCAATTGCCCCTCTGGGGACACAAATAAATGAAGTTGAAGTAGAAGCAACCCCACATATCTGCTTACAAAACACCCAAGTATGGACCAGTTTCATTCAGAAGTATAGTGGTTGTCAGGTCTGAAATTTTCTAAATAGTTGAATTATTTACCGGATAATGGTCCAGTTTCATGAAGCTGATATACATTTTCATTCTGTGCAAATGCCACATCAAATGTCAGCTAGGTGGTAAGAAAATGTATGTGAACAAACTGGTTTTCTGCATTAAAGTGCCCTAAAAGGAGAACTGGTCTTCATCTAAGACACAATAATACACAAACAGATAACACACAATTATTATCCCTTGTGCCCTGTGTCTTTTTAACACTTTTTAACTGAAGTGTTTAATGATAAATGTTAGATCAATTTAGTTATCCCCCCTTGCCAAACTATATGTTATGGTAAAGCTGGACAGTTTCTTAAAAAATTATCGAACCAATAAATGATGTAATCTTACTCATTTCAATTATTTCTTTCCTTTGAAACATTAATTTAATGACCACATATTGTCACACGGTCACCTACGTGATCACAAACTCCCCTGTCTCTGCAGGTCCTGGCACACCCACCTGTCCTGCTGTCCTCATTCCCCTCACCTGCAAGTGCGCCGCCCATCTCCTCACCTGGTTCCCATCTGCCTCTTCAGCCACCTTTCATATACTGGTCTAGATCCTCTGGTTCTTGCCAGATTGTCGAGTTTGGTTGGTCAAGCTTTCCAGCCTCCTTCATCCTGATACAAGTCACCAAATGTTGCAAAGTACGTACGAAAAATACTGTTGGTGTTTCTTGTCAATTTCCCACATCGGTAAATTGAGACAAACAAACTGCTATAACTGATTGAATGATCTAACATACAGTAACATCTCCAATGACACTGGTATTGCTCTTTTTTCTGACTGCGACTGCAACAAAAATTAAAGAAGGACTTCTTCTGTCTCGCTTCTTGTACACATTTGTATTTTTGACTCTGGCTCTGCATCCTGCCCCCAAGTGGAGACCTCAGATATTACATATACTGCCGATGTAGGACAGAAGAAAGAAATTGGTTGTGTATGCAATCGGACGTTAACAATTTGTCAAACTGCCAGTATATCCCATGTCGTAAGTCTGTGCAACTGTTTTTATTTATTCTGCAACAGTTTAATTTACCAGTAAGACTACAAGTCACTGCTGCTGTTGGATTTGGAAAGCATCATTTTGAAAGTTTGTTTTTGGTGAGGTATTTGTCTCAATTTCCCTATCGGGATAAATATTTTTTTTCTGAATCTAAATTCTGAAGCAACTCAGTGTGACTTTGCTGGGAAGTGGAATAATGAGGCAGCTCAAACTGGACATTGTACCCAACTTTGTACTCAAGAATTAAAAGTTCATTGGGTGCCGTCACTTGTCTGCATGTCTGATAAGGATTTACAATCAGAAAGTCAACCAAAGCTGATGCTTAAACAACTCAGTGAAGCAAAACATCTTATACAGGTCTTTGATTAGTTTTATTTTACACACGCAGACACAAAGAGATTAAGTCAATATCCATGTTTTCTTTATGACTTCTCCTCCAGCTGTCAACACCCAATTCACTCTGCTTCTAGAGCAGCAACTTAATGGATCTTGAATCATTCATGAAGCAGATTAACAGTTCATGTTTCCACTTTGGTACAGAGGTCTAAGCCATTATCTAGCTTCCGTCTTTCTTCCACTCCAACTGTCTTTCTGCATGCGCCTTAACCATGTCGAGGCATTCGCCTCAGCACCAGAACGCATCTCATCTCATCAGATTCATCACGCTGAACAACTGTCTCCAGTGGAGACGCTGACGCTTTCGTTCAGCACGAACAGGATAATGAGAGTAAGATGTTTCACCTCCGTAGCTACCTCTATTGAGCCTCACCATGCTAAACTTGTTCAGCCATGGAACGAGCCATTTTACCAGCAAGAACAACATTTGCTGCCTTTGTTCTGAAATAAGAGTCACCTGTTTGACACATCCAACAACAGAAGAGGACGCGGGACATAGCTGGGATGTCACAGCACCAAACTTCTGCTGATAAATGAAGAGTTGAAAACTTACTTTATTGTTACATTTAACAAATAGTCAGACCCCCTCTAGTGGCTTTATTCTAAAGGTGACCAGCGACATATCCAGCAACTTTTTCTGTTGTTAATGGGGACTTTTGAGGAGTGACATGAAAGCACTTATTGTTACTCTTCCCCGTGAGCCCTTCCCCATCCAAATGCACTAATAATTAGCAGGGATGGAGTCAAGACTGGTTCTTCTGAGACCAAGACCAAAACCAAGACCACCCCCTCCAAGACCAATACCAAGGCCAGACCTTCCAAGACAAAGAACTGGACCAAGACTGAATGTGTAGAATTTCAACAAATATTTCAGAACATTATCTTTTTTTACACAACAAAATGCAAAAATTAATGGAAAAATGGTTAATTAATCAACCAAAGCAACATCTTGCTATTAAACTAAAGTTTAAGTTATTAAATGCAGCCACACATTGATACACATTTTTTTGTGTGTGTGTGCTTTGAACAACTGCACCAAAATATAAACATATCAATGCATAACTCCAATAAAACATGGATAGATCATTAGAACCAGCTGCTGCATAATAAAAAAAAAAAAAAAAACATATGTCTTGCCATCATACAAGTCTTTAAGAAGAGATCATGAGGTCACACGCAAAAACTCAAAGTGTGGAAAACGTCCCAGTGCATTAAATCAAACGCACCAATCCTCATAGCAACCGATGCATCAGCGCACTCACGTACTGCTGAGCGAAATCTCCGTCATTAGCTCATAAGCAGTTTCTTTTCCGAGCTGTTCTGTATCACAAATGACATGAAACACAACTGTTTAATCTCTTACTGATTTTAAATGGGACTTTCTGCAACAAACTTAAAGATATTAAACATGTGGTACACTGTTTAATATCTGCATTAAACATTTACGTGCTCCGTCCAGCATGAAGTAAAACACAGCACACACAGTTCAGAAACAATTCACAATGAATTAAAAGGAATCTTGAAATGGACAAAGCAGTTTTCAAGACTGCATATTGCTAGCGGATCTATTTTCTGACCCAGAAAGTTGCCCTGTCTGGTTCTGAATGAAGGCTTTATACCAGGCAGTCACTCTTGGACTCAGTTGCGGTAAGCTACTGCATACTGCAACTGAATCCTTTAGTGGTACGCAGTACCAGACTGGCTTACTTGCATTTGAAGCTGATTAGTATTCATTCCCGGGATGAAAGTCTATAATGTGATTTGGAATAATTAGTTTGGAATAACGTTGTTTTGCATAGTTATGGGCGCTTAATAGTGGGCCGTGATGAAGCGATCTCTAAGCTGCCATGTCAAATGATGGGGCTGCAGTCATGCTGCACTGTATGGCCAGCGGCCCATGAGAAGCCACGACCCCTCTGGCATCTGCCCAAATGCCAGACTGCCCAGTCCGTTACTGTTAGTTAGTAAATTAGGTACTTACTTTTTCCTGTGGGCTGTAGATGTCTAGTAAAACTAGATGTCGTCCCGCTTACTTCATATATGCTTAATCCTGTAGGTGGACAAAAATTACATGTTGTCCGGTATTATTTCTTCCCCCTTTCTTCAAATTCTTCATGCTTCTTCATGCTGAAAGGCAAATTTTATAATTTTCGAAACCAAAGACATGTTTGGTGGTGAGACAGCAGGTGTGTGCTCAGTGAAAGCAAGACTGCAGGTGAATATTTGCTTTTTTAAATGAAAGGACCAATTGCCGCAATAATCAAAGAACCAAATGCCGTGGTGTTATAAACATTCTCACAGCAAGCAATAACAACACTGTATTTTGTCTGACATGGTGGGATCCAGTGGTGCTCTGATTACAAATGTTGTTTTTAATTCACATTCAGTATGATATGCGTCTGCAGGTGAAGTTCAAGGGAGTTCCGTTTTATTATCATCATTATTCTTATCATTATTATTATTATTATTATTATTATTATTATTATTATTATTATTATTATTTCACAAAACTACAGAGTCTCGAACCGGTCTTGATACAATTTGTCAACAAGACCAAGACCGAGGCATAACGATCCTAGATCGAGACTGAGACCAAGACTAGGAAAAAACAGGACGAGACTGGTCTCGAGACCAGGACTGGTCCCGAGCCCTCCATCCCTGATAATCAGCATCAAATTTGCAGGAACTTGACTACAAAAGTGTTAATCAGAGCACTGCTGGGGACATTCCAGAAAATGAATACAATAAGATAATAACAGCTGAGAGAGATAATGCACTAGGCTAAGATTTTAAGCTTATTCAGCAGCAAATGAGCTGCTAGATCTCAGCTATGTCCCGCCTCCTATGCTGTTGATTGACAGGGTGCTGAAGAAACAGAAATGTTTTTAGAACTGAAGTGGGAACCAAAAAGGATGATTCAGGTCTCAGTTACAGCTTTTCATTCCTTGGTTACAGATTTTAAGTTTAGGTTCTCAGATTTTAGGTTTTGATTCGCAATACATTTGTCTCCGAATCGACACCATAGCATTGCTGAGTCTTATGGTACTTTTGCACAGCAGCGTTGAATGCGTCATTTTCATTTGTCTCCGTGTGCTTTGAATGGGGTGACATCATCCGTTGCCAAAATTAATTCTGGGTTGTGTGCGTTGCGTCGGGTCCATTGTTTTATTCAAAAGTTGCAAAGCAAAATTTTCAACTCTCAACGCATGCATCAATGAATCAAGTTCCAGCTAGACAGCAAGTGCTAACCACTGAAATCGGACATGGATGCTGGTCTATCGTGATCTATACTCCGGGCTCACATTACATGAGTATTGTGGAAAAATTAGAAACTGCTCCTATTTTTTCTTATCAAAGGTTGTGGTCACACAGAGACACAAGTCTCAGAAATAAAGCTTGGAAGGAAGTGTCAGAGATAGTTGATGAATCTGGTATGACTGCTTTTGTTTGTCTGAGGACAGCAGTGATGTGTCACTAACTCAGTCGGATTGAGCCAATGTTTTTAGATCCTGCTCCCATCCAGTAAGAGCCAGCTCCTCCGTTAGCTGGTCAACAGACAAATACTCCTCTTAATGGAAATTGTAAACCTCAAACATGTGAATCCAGCATCAATTCTACCACGAGCAGCTAGGCAGGAACAACAGAAACAGAAAAGAGGAATAATTGAAACTTGTACGAGATATCTGACGAAACTAGACTCATCGTGTGCCATCGTCTTAGCTGATTCTGTCCTTCCTCATCGATGTATCAGAATTGACCCTTCTGAGTCCTCTGATTGGCCCTTGACTGACCAACCATTCCATTGCTACATCCAGGGCGGAATATACGGTTGGACAAAATATCCATCTCTCTCATTCAGAACAATGGCAATAAAGTAGTTTTTATTTGCTTGTATCACCATTTAAATTACTGGATTATTTTTTGTTGAACTTTGTCTTAGTAATAAAGGAACACTTGCACACAGTGCAGTGAGGGAGCAGTGTATTTTTAGCCCAAAATGGGCAGAAATCCAAGTCGTACCTTCAAGAAAAATAGGCTAGGTAGCAGGCTACAACCCATAGCTACACCCACAAAACCATTTTATTTTTCTTAAAATGGTTAAATGGTATGCTTGGAGCACTTGTAAAAGTGACACCCGCTAAGATATTTGAGAGCCCTGGCTCGAAAAATGGTCACATATAGTTTTCAAAGGTGAGTCTGTTGGTGAAAGGCTGGCAGCCTCAGCTGCTTGCTCTGTCATGCTGTAACTAAACTAATCAAAACATTCTGTTTTCATGGAAAAACACCCATCTCACTACAAAGTATCCGAAGTGTTCCCTTTAATTAATATACAGTTGCTGTTGGTTTTCTTTGGTACATTAATTAACAATAAAGCAATGTAAAAACCTGTTTTTACAATGGGAGTGGACGGGAGAGATGATAATTTTGTCCGACCTAGCAACAGGGACGGGACTTGACAAAGGATCAATTATTAAAGCTAAAGAAAAAGACTAAAAAGCAAAACTAACAGTAAAAAAATAATTCTGTTAACCAAAATAAAAATTAAAACTGCCTTTTTTTTATAAAATAAAAACTAAAATAAGAATACAAAACTAACTGAAATGAAATAGAACTGCAGGTAAAATTAACTTCATTTTCATTTTTCATCATTATTTGCATGGCATTCTGGCTACCAGCACCTTTTAACCATCCATCCATCCATTATCTATACCCGCTTTGTCCTGTGTAGGGTCACGGGGGTCTGCTGGAGCCTATCCCAGCTCACCTTGGCCGAAAACCTTTTAACCTTTTTTTCTGCTCACTCAAAGTAAAGAATATACATTTTTTTGTCCTGTATGGCATTGTTGATGAGTAACATTCGTTCATCCTAGATTTTTTTTGTCAGTTTCTGTCCATCAACATCTCAAAAACTAAACTGAGAGTAAAACAAAACTAAAATGAACCAATTTACAAAATTAAAAGTAAAATTAAAACAACAGATGAACTTGTTAAACTAACTAAAACTACAAATGATACAAACTGAAGAAACTAAATGAAAAATAAAATCTCAAAAAATTCAAAACTATTATAACTCTGGTAAGTATGATGTGTCGTCATCAGACCCGACCACACTTACAGTAAGCTGTGATGGTTGAAACAACAAAGTTCCGAAAAAAAGTCCTACAAAAAACACAATAATTATTTGATCTAAAACATTTTCATCACAAAGGTCAGATCATGTGTACCATAATAGTTCAGCATAAAATATGACTATATTGTTATGATTGGAAACTCATAGAAAGAAAAAGAAAAAAAAAAAACCACAAAAGTAAAGCTGTTCCAGCAGCTGCTTTGTATTTATTTACATGTATTTACATACCATCACTTTCAAAAGTTCGGTTATGAGGAACTGTTGGAGAAAATGACCCCCTTTCTTTTCTAAAAGGATGTTCCAGTGTTTTCTTTGGTAAAAGAGAAAATAAAAGAGGCACTGAACCTCTGTTCCTTGACATTTCAGGGGATTTAACCTGCTCTGGTCACGGCTGTCACTTTGATACTTCTGGGTCATTTCACTCAGTTAGGAAGCTTCCTGAAGTCCGTTCAACCAGAATCCTGCTTACCAGACGTCTTTGGGGCAAATCAGATATCCTGACCAATAAAGTGGTAACAAAGACTTCAGACAGCGAGCTCAATGCTGTGACCACAACTGGATGAACCTGACTGGCCAAAATTCACTAATCCTGTTGACCACCCCCTTATAAAAGAACTCTAAGATGATAGGTTTGATTTGAATATATCACCTTTGGTTTCCTATATCCACACACTAAAGTCACTTATGAATTGATGATGAAAAAGAAAATACTTAAAACAATCAAAATTGGCTACATCTGAACCACGGCTAAGTTAACTGCATACTACCTGAGGCAAAATTAGTCACATGCTAACAACTCTAAATTAGCCAGATGCTAACCATAGCCAAGTTAGCTACATGCAAACCACAACTTAGTTACCAGGATTTAAAAAAAAGGAAGCTAGCCATGGGCTAACTACAGCTAAATTGGTCATATGCTAACCAAATTGAAATTAGCCATATGCTAACTGAAACTAAGTTTGATGTTTGACCTCTGATATATTTACCTATGCATTTAAACACCAGCTGTGGAAACTTGCACTCAGCACTGGCCACTTGTGTTCGGATTTCTCAAGATGCATGTTAGGGGCAATTAAACAATTTAATTACGTTACACACCGTTTTCTGCATTATGTTCTGTCAAATATCAGTTCAGAAGATGTCAGCAAATGATCATATCAGCCTCTCAATGGTTACCTGTCCTTAGCAAATGTTTGATAAATTTATTAAATTATATACCTGTAGCTAGAACAACAACTTTAAATGAGACTCAAGAGAAGCTGAATGAAATCTCTTTGACATGACAGATTGCGTTAGAGTCAACACCAGTCAGGAAATAACAGTGCATAGGTGGCCATTACATATAATCAAACAGAAACTGTGACACAAAAGGAGCTTTTATATCTCAGCTTTGATGGTTCATCCTGACAAAACAGAGCAACTTAGTGGCACTTCAGTGCTGAAGTATCCGAGGAGCAACAGCGTTGGTGTTTAGATGTTTTATCTGCTTTGTGACCAACACAACTCTGGGAAAATAGGAATAAACTTTATCACTGGGGTGGGCGTTAGGGTGATGATACATCAGTCCTTCAGTATTCCTATGACTAATTATTGATACAATGATCCCATGAATATTAGATTAATGCACTGTTTTTTCACAGTCATAATGAAGAACCCGCCTCATCCATCATCTGCATCTCGAATTTTCACACAAGCAGAAGCCGTCACATGGGAGGAAGCGGCATCTCCAGTCTCAGGTACAAACTGAATCTTTTCTTAAGTTTTTATTTTGTTGATACACGTCAACAATCTCATCCTGAAAAACCTCCCCAGGACATAAATCTTTATATTACTGGGTTGGACCCCCATTTTACTTCAGAACCACCCTAATTCTTTCAACCAGGTGTTGCAAATGTTCCTCAGAGGTTCTGGTCCATATTGACAACATAACATCCACCTGAACATCCGTGATGAGAATCTCTGTTCCACCAAATCCCACAGCTGCTCTACTGGTCTGACATCTGGAGACTATTGAGGTTTAATACTGAAATAAAGAATAAAGAGGCTAAGTTTGCCACATGCTGACCAGAGCTCAATTAGTTACCCAAATCTAAATTAGCCAAATGCTAACCATAGCTAAGTTAGCCAAATGGTAAGCACAGTTTAGTTAGCAGGATGAAAAGAAGCTAAGTAAGCCATATGCTAACCACAGCTGTTAGTTATGTTCCAACCACTTTGAAATAGTTCCTAACCACAGCTCAAATAAGCAAATGCTGACCAAAACTAACAAACCCAAATACTAACCACAGTTAACATAGTCAAATGCTAACCACAGCTAACATATCGAATACTAACCACAGATTGATTAGCTGTATTTAAAAAGAAGCAAAGTTAGCCACATGCTAATCACAGCTCAGTTAGTTACATGCTAACCAAATCTAAATTAGCCACACACCACAGCTAACTTAGCCACATGCTAACAACAGTTAAGTTAGCTGCATGTTAACCAAAGGTTAGCCTTGTGCGAAGCAGAAATACCTGAAACACCAACAACGTCAGTCTCTGAAATCTACTTTCTTCTCCTTGTTGCTGATTTTAACTTCAGAAAGTTGTCTATGTGAATAAATGTGATTGGCTTATTCAATGTCTGAAATCATGCATCCAAACAGCAGTATTTTTACTTTAGTTTTATGTCCTTTAACCAGCTGACAATAAGGCAGCTAAACCTAATAATATTATTGATGATCTCTCAAAAGAGTAATCAGCGGTTCATCAGCATGCTGTCAAAGATTAATCTATCTGCAGAGAGACGATGTTGATCTGTCCAACTCAACGTATCTTGTCTGTAATCTAATTTGCTTTTCCATTTTCATAAAAGGACGCTGCAGTTCTGATGAAACCTCAGATTGACGGCGTGTTTCAACTCAGCTGGACGCCTCAGAGATGATAACTGGGAGCTTGAAAGCTTCCATTTCAATAATCAAATGGAGACGACGTTGGCAAACAAAGATCTTGTGATAAACACTGTGTAAATTAGATTCTTTCTGCTCTAACTTTGTCATGTAAGAAAACATACTTTTTGTCAGCCTACTAATTTTGTACTGAACCCAAAAAATGGTCAAGAGTAATTTAAATTTCAAACTCCTTACACTAATTATACCAAACTTTTTAAACCACAAGACAGTTTCCTAAGTGGAAAAAAAAGAGTTTCTTTTAAATCTCCAACTTCAAAACCTTCAAAATACATATGTTTCTGAACTGAAATGAAACACGAAGTAGAGGTTTACTTTTTCCACAGGTGCTGCTCATCAAATGAACTTGATGAATCGATCATTAGCAGGTCTGATGATTTCCATTCAAGCAGATGTTTCCTGGTGAACACAATGCCAAAAAGGGAAAAGCATAAGCAATGGTCGTCAAATGAAAATGATTATGTTAATCTGCCTAATGCACAAACTCAAATCTGAGGACAATCATAGACTCATAAACTTACAACATTTCTGAGGAAACGTTTGATTCAGTATGAACATCAAGTGAAAGGAGATGGAGAAGAGCTGGTTTATGTCAATGTCAGGATTTAACATCAGTTGATCATAGTTATAAAATATTTGTAAAATTAACATAAAAAAAAGATTAAAAAAAAAATCATAATTTTAGGACAAAATGTTGAAATTATACAAAATTTGCAATTTTATGCCATGTAATTTTTATGTAAAAATGTTGAAAAAAGTTAATTTGACATTTTATGACAAAATGAACTTGCTTACGAAATAAGTAATTTACTTGAAATTTGACAGCTATAAAAGAAAAATGTAGTACAAAAGTCCCAAGTTCATGATAAGAATTGCCCCCCTCCTTTGTTTTTTAAAAACGACTGAGTCCAGGATCTAGTGTGAAATCTGACAACACACAACACACTGGTTGAGAAAATAAAGAATAACTGGCCCTTTAATTATAACCATGGTGATGATGTGGCCCATGTTGAACCAGAGTTTGACACCTCTATTTTCGTCATTATTAATAAATGTTTTTAAAAGATTTTAAAACATAAAGTTGATCATTTTAGTCAAAACTTTTGATTTAACTAACTAACTTTTAATTATAGTTCTAAATTATAATTATAATTATACAAAATTTGCAATTTAACAACTGCTGTAATTTCATGTCAAAATCTTGCAAAATCCCCCCCCGAAAAAAAAATTAATTTGTAATTTTAAATTGAAAAATTCACAATTTTGTGATATTTGTGATTGTACGATTAAAAAGTCTTTAATGTTTATAAAAAGTTCAAGTCTTCTAAAATGTGTATTTTTACAATTGAAAATTTGCTTCCATTTTTTAGAAGAAAAAAGTGAACTGTTTTTATTTGTGATTTTACAGGAAAGAAAATCACACTTTTAGTTAAAAAAATCTGAATTGTATGTCGAATTTATGATTTATGTGAAATTTGAGTTTTATCAGATTGTGAAACTTTCCAATAACACGCATAAATGTTATTTTAATACAAAAGCCTCAACTTTATGATAAAAGCCACAAATTTTGTGAAATTTGAGATTTCATTATAAAACTTTTTTCCCATTTTTCTTTAAATGGAAGTCCAGGAACTAGGTTGAAAATCAAACAACATAACTGGCTGACAAAGTATAGAATACATGTCCCTTTGGTGGTAACCATGGTGACACTGTAGCACATTAACGTTAACTATGGTGATGACCTGGGGTCTCATTTACTAAACATTGCCTAGGATCTATACTAAAAGTGTGCGTACGGCCAAAGGCAAAAAATGGTGTACGCCAAAAATACCCGATCTACAAAACCCTACGTACGCCCACCAGCAGCAGTTTCTCCTTGATAAATCACAGCTGCACTTCAACGTTTGCGTACAAGGTTCCTCCTTCTGTCCTGCCCTCTACACGCCCACATCAAACCATAAATGGTTGATGCAAAGCAACTCGTGAATGTCAATACGTATTTAAATGAGGCAGCCGATCAGTGTCATTGGTCAACAGTGGTAACCACGGAGACCACACAACCACGCCCCAAGCGCATGAAGCGTCTGGAGGAGGACGGCTGCTGAGGAATGCTGTTCTGCAAAATCAGAGAGGAACAAATGATGAATTGAAAGAAATTAGAACAGTATTGAGTAATTTGTGTGGCGTTATGTCTGATGTGTCAAACGCAT